>QKWP01001067.1:144597-156331 GCA_003550325.1 Gigaspora rosea
TTTTTTTTTTTTTTTTTTTTAAGTTTTTTGGCACAATTTGTGGTATATATTTTTGTGATCCTTGGTAGCTTGTGGATTAAACGGGCTTAAGAGTTTTTAAACTTTTCAAAATTTTTTTTTTTTACCAGGTGATTTGGGTTGAAATTTTTGTGACGGGTATGTAATTGTTAAAGATCTGTTAATCATTATATATTGTTACGATTAAAAAGTAAAAAAAAACAAAATAGAAGATCTAATTATAAACAAAAGATCTAATTTGATTTTGTAGTACAGAATTTGAACATCGTTGAACTATTTTGAAAAATCAGTCTAATGCGTGATCCAGGTTACAGATCTACTGATCCAGCTTGGTTTCCTAGTCCTAAAATATTTTGAAAGAGTTCAAAATATTTCGTAACATATTTCGAAATATTTCGGAATTACTTTCGTAATATTTCGAAAATTTGATATTTCAAAATATTTTGAAATATATTATGTAATATTTTGATTATATTATGGTTCATAAGACCTTACGTAAGATTACGCTATTATAAATTTGCTGATGTACGAACTCCTGAGAAGTACACTAGTAAAGAACTGGATATACCAATTTGGAAGCAGAAAGCGCCTACCTGGAATCATATACACCAAATTGGAAGTAATTATATTAGAAAATGTAGGTAAAGTAGTGAACATGTGAATACTAACGGTTGGTTGACGTCCAAAACTAGGCTAGCTATATAAATGAGAGTATGGTAGGTAGTATTGTTAGTCGAAATATACCATTTAGCCAAATATTTAGACACTTAAGTATCGAAATATATTTCAACATAATATTATTTTTTCTTGAAATATCAAAATTCTAAATTTGACTAAATGTCTAAATACTTGACGAAATAAATATTATATGACTAAGTGCCTAAATGCTTGATGAAATGAATATTATATGACTAAATGTCTAAATGCTTGATGAAATAAATATTATATGACTAAATGTCTAAATGCTTGATCTATATACATTATCGCTAAATATCTAAATGCTTAATGATTTAAATAAATGTCAATACTTAACGAAATAATTATTACATATACATATAACTAAATATATAAATATAGATATAGACATTTTGACTATTTAAGCATTTTGACTATTTAGACATTTTGACTATTTAGACATTTTGACTATTAGACATTTTGACTATTTAAACATTTTGACGATATTTCAACATTTTGACACTATTTAGACATTTCGATACTATTTAGGTGTTTCGACATTAATTTAGTATTTTGATATTAATTTAGAATTTCGACACTATTTATACATTTCGACACTATTTAGGCATTTCGACACTATTAGTCATTTTGATATTAATTTAGTATTTTGACATTAATTTAGAATTTCGACATTAATTTAGAATTTTGACATGCTAAATGTTGAAAGTCGAAATATTTCTACATAGTTCAAAACAATTTCGACTAACAATACTAATAGTAGGCTCTGGTAGGTTTAGGTTATAGATAAAATAGTCCAAGTCTCGGTACTTAGTAGATAGTATAATAATTGTAAGCAATATATTGTAATGATTAATATACACTTAATAAAGTCCAAAAGCATGACCTCGCCTTAACATTAAAAAAACAAAAAAAAAAACTATATAGTTAAAGGTAGAGTGTAATATAGATTATTTTTAATAGTAATCATGTTGCAAATCATGCAAATCATATAATAATAATATGATTCACATAGATTCTAACCAATCAGAGTTAATTATTTGTTTAGATATTCTTGTAAAAAATAACAGCTCCTTGCAAAATTTAATAGTTTTAAAAAATTAAATTATTCTTGTTTATATTTACAAAAGATTAAAAATTAATTTTTATATTGTTTTCAATTTATTTAATTTAATGTTTAAAATTATTCTAACTTGTTTATATAAACTGCTAATTTTTGTATATACAACAAATAATTTGCTATTTATTTTTATATTGTATTACACTATATCCTTAATATATTTAAATATAACAAAACTCTACTGAGCTACTGTAAAATACAAAGTCTATTCACTATATGTTTTGTATCTAATTTTTTTTTTTTTTGTATTAATAATTCTGTCTTTATTATATATTGAATATGGTTATTGTACACCTATAGATATCTCTGCCTATAATCCTTCAATTTTAATAACAAAGACTTGTCCGGTTACTGAAATAACTATTTGCGATTATTGCAACAACTATTTATCTCTCTAGAGGGCCACCAACTTTCTGGAAGCTCTGTCTCTAGTTTACTGATTGGATATTGTTAACCTATCAAAATTACTAACTTTTTCTTAATCTGTCCTATCTAGCCTCTAGGATAAGGAGTATTTATATCCATATCACAAAGAACAACAACAAGTATACAAATAAGGTGTGCAATAGGCTGGGTTGGGCAAGGTTTGACTGTGCCCGAACCCAACCCGTTAAATTATAAGCCCAAACTGGGCCCAACCCAATTCATTGTAAAACTAAAAATTTAGGCCCAGGTTTGGCCCGAACAAGGCTCAACCTATATAAATTACCGGGGTTAACCCAGCCCAAGCTCAATCTGTTTTTACAAGCCCGGTCTGAGCCCGGCCCAATTAATTTATGGACCAGAAAATTCAGGCCCAGGCCTGGCCCAAACCCAGCCCAACCCACAAATTATCGGGTTCAGCCTGGCCCATTGCACACCCTATATACGAAAGAGAAAAAGAGATAAAAAAAAAAGAGGGAAAAACCTACAATACCTAAATGTAAACCAAAACAGACAAAACAAAAAAGAGAAAAAATAGAGAAGACAAAAAAAAGAAAGTAAAATTGAAAAAGACTAAACTATCATTTAAAAATTACATAATACTCTTAAACCTAGCTCTACTCTAAATTTAGTTCGTATTATATTTATTACCATCTTCAAGATATGAGTTAATTCTGCAAGAATTTTCTAGAAAAACCTCCAAACAATTCATACCAGTCCTTGGCCTACACATAGCAGAATGTGATTTCTCATGACGTCTGTTCCTCCAGCCAGTTATTTTGTATACTAATGCTTTTGGTTTGCATACTAAATATATGTGGAAGTCTCCAAGAAAAGAAGTACAGAACGCCTCTTGGTTAAATTTTATAAAACCATTCACTATAGTGCTTCTTCTACTAACTTTAGCAAATTTTTTGTTTTCTGCTTGTGTAAAAATTCGGTACAAGTGATCGTTGAGGAGAGTGTCTAAAAAATGTATATGTTTTGTATTTAAAATAGAGATAAAAAGATTAGTATACTTATGAATGAAGTATCTTGACAAGCTTTAGTACTATTAAACAAAAAATATAATAGAGAAACTTAAAAGAACTTCAAATATCTCTTATACCAATTTTGATCTAATTTGCTAAAAATAACAAAACTATATTTACTTAAATAATTTCTAATTTAGTAATTAGAATTCAATAAACTTTTTTTTAAATGCACTTTACCAAAAGCTTCTTTTTTTTTTTTTTTGTTTTATAACCGAGACCTTGCTCTTTTTCATTTATTAAATTTATATTATTACATGCAGAAGGAAATAATATATTAATATCTAACAAGTAGAGAAAAAGAAACTCCGACTTCATGATGGCCTTCCGCTACCATCAATCTTTATCTGAGGCCTAACTGTTAGCTGAATAAAGTTTAACTTTCCAGACTTTTAAAATAAAAATTGTTAACATCGATAAACTTGTCCCGGCATAACCGGCCAGGTCCCAGTATGTTAAACAAAAAGCAGTCATATAGACCAGACTTCTTAAAACAGAACTTCTAGAATCTTCTTCCAGTGGTTTCTCCATAAGTCTCGCACGTCTTTCAAAGTTACTCGTTTCCAAGCCACTCATGACGATTGTATCCAATACAGTAGGCACCTTTCCTTTTTGGGAGCAGTAAACACTGCAGATCTTTTGGAGGGGGTACGCCAAAATGCCCACTTTTTGAAAATTCTTCACAAACCATCGACACCAAAAAAAGTTTACATGTAACCGTAGTAAGGACGGTGGTTCTTCCTGTATAGCCCAAAATCCATTAGAGAGCCGCCAAGTACTTTTCTAGTTGTGGTGAGTGATAAACTCTAAGCTTGTCGACAGGTAGTCTATGAACTTTACCTTTAAACAACAAGTGCTAGCTTTTTGGTAAGTGACAAACTCTGAAGCCGTTAGCAGATACTCAGTTAACTGTATCCCTAAATAACAGCTGCCAGGTTGCATATTTTCGTTAGTTTTTCTACTGTTTCTTTAAGACTACTTCTGAAGTGTTAGTGTAATTGTTGGTACAGGTGATCAGCAGGTAGAGTTACGAAAGATCCCAAAAGCTTCATTTTAACAAAAAGTTCATTCAAATTGGACCACTAAATACCAAAATATTTGGCAAAAACTTTTTTTTGCTTCTCAAATTTCAGGGGTTTTTGCTAAAATATGTAATGTATGACCAGGACCCCAAAATATATAAAGAGGAGTAGGGCTTTAGTTTGCTTATTTTTGGCTTTTTTTGTACAGATTATTTTCTTTTATAGTAATTAGGTTGCTTATTTTTGCCTTTTTTCTTGCAAATCTTTTTATATTTAGTAATTTTTGTAAAACCTTACCCTTTTGTAAATATTTCAGGGTCCTGTATGACCTCAGTACTAAATGTTCAGGGTTCTAACTTAAAATCTTTATCAAGTTCTATAAATATGAAAATAAAAGAAGATACTTGATTAAAGATATTATTCTATATAATATAAGGGCCATATCATTAATCACCTAATTATTTTTTATCAGAGGCCTATCATTCTTTCTTCTTCCTTAATATATATATAGTCAGGTTTTTATATAATTTCAACTTTTTTTAACTCCTAAAAAATTATCTGATTTTTATCACTCCCCTAACTCTTATAACTCCTTTTGGTTTGGTATTTTCTTCTAGTACTTTCAATAAAATAGGTAGTTTAGTTTTTCTTGTTCAAAAAATTAGCAGTATTTACTTCTTTTAAATTAAGAATATAGCTACTAAACTAGAATCAAAATTTTGGGTTCTTTAAGATAAACAATAAATAATATATAAAATGTTTTAAAATATAGTTTTTTTTTTATATATAATACTCTATTAAACTATTTTTTTGTATAATATTATATAATTTTTATAGTTTAGTACAGTCAAAAATAGTACTATTATATTTCATTTATTTTTGTTTTTTGTTTTTTTTTTTATATTTTTTTTTGATATTTGGTTAGTAATTTTGATAGTATAGATTATTTCTCTATTTAGTATATTTCCTTTTATTTTCTATATTTGTAGTTTTTTTTCTAGTAGAATTTTTTTATTTAAAAAGCTAGAAAAAAAAAAGATTTAAAAGTAAGTAAGTATGATTGGATAAAAAGCCCAAATTGGTAATTCAAAGTAATAAACTTATTAAAAAAAATGGACTAAAGAAACAAAACTTCATTATAGCAAATTACTTCTAAATATTGTAAAAATAAACAGATAAATTACTGTTTAGTATTAAGTACTCTTAAAAGAAATGATATATTTTATGTATTCATAATTTATATAAAAATAGTTAAACAAAAAAGTTGTATAACTGCCAAATAGGGAAAAATATTATATTATAATATAATAAATAGATTTAACTAATTTTTATTTTACGGGGGAACTCTTTTCGACGATCACTTGGACCAAATTTCCAACGGAGGAAAACAAAAAGTTTTTTGTTGAAGCGTGGGTAGAAGTATACAGGACCTATGGTTTTTACAAAGGTTAACTATTGCTGCTATCTAGGGACTCCTTTGATATATTCAGCATGCAAGCCAAAAGCGTTTTGGTACAAGATAACTAGAGGAGGTGGTGCTCTTGTACAAAAAATTTTGGTGGAGTTATCATTTCTGCTCTGTCGACGAAGTAACCTGTGACTATATAATGGGGAACAGCAAAAAAAAGAGTTTTCCAACAACACTCTCCTGTAGATTTCTTACAAGTGATTTCTTTGTATCATCTTTTTTGCCTTCCTGCCTTTCTTCCAAAATTTTCTATAAAAAGTGGGGATTTGGTTTACCCTCTCCAAAATATTAGCTGTTTACTTTTCCAAATTCGGTCGGACCCAGTAGAATGCAACCACGTGACGTGTTTGTTTATGAATACGGTTTCGGTGCTACTCTATACGACGTGCTCAATCGATATGGTATAGGGATATTCGAGGTTGGTCGTATAGTCGGAAGAAGATATTAATTAAGGCATAGCTTTAAAGTAGAGATATACAATAGTTGCATTTGTTATATAATTTTTATTCAACCTACCACGGGTTATAATAGTATTTTCCCTTTTCTTTTTTCCATTGGTTTTTGTTTCCTTTTTGTTAGACTAGCCTTTGTGCTTTACCATGTGGTTTTTTTTCTTTTTTGTTTTCCTCTTCCTTTTTTTCTTTTTTGTTTGTTTTTCTTTTTGTATCTCTCTTTTCTTGGCTTGATATTTTTTTATGTTTACTCCTCTCTTTATTTTGTCCTTAGTAAATTCTTTGTTAGTTAAAGGAATATGAAGAAGAGAAGAAGCCATTATGGTGTGGCACTTAGGCTAGTTTAACATAGCCTCTAGTTTTTAAACTTGTCTTCAAATTAGTGCAGCAGGTTGTACTTGGGCACCTCTTACGGCAGCAGGTAATGTCAGATTTGCAAATTAGGAGTAAACAAATGTATTATGTAGTGATATACTTAGTATCTTAATAAAATACTGGCGAAACTGCCTAAGTGAAAAAAAAATTTTATTTTAAAAAAAATAAATAAGTTTATTATTAAAGATTAGTATTAGGATTAGAGTAATTTTAAAATAGAAGTTGTATTATATACAAATTTAGCACTAAAAACTTTCACTTAGAAATATAAAGCTAGTTTTTATAATAAAATTTTGTTATTTAAAAATACTTAGTTTTTTTTAGTTTTGTTATACAAGATTCTATAATCTAATTGGTTCTACATATAATAAGGTGAAATTATTCCAGAAGCAAATTAGCAAAAATCTGGAGTTTTACTAAAACGCACCTATGGTATTTTACACTATGTCACACAAAATTATTAGAATAGCCAATAAAAATTTAAGATCAGGTGTAACATAAAATTTCGTTTTTTGTTTATTTTTTTAAAAAAAAACGTTCATATCGCAAAATTTTGCTTATGAAACCATCTTTGGGGCTCTAATAAAAAAATTTCTTGCTAAATTTTGTATATACTAATGCCCCGATAAAATCCCAGGCCTTACCCTAACCCTAAAGTAATTAAAATTTATGTAAAAATTTATTTTTTTGTTTTTGTTACACGGATTTGCAAATCTAATTTACCTATGGTGGTAAAACACCATAAGTGCGTTTTATAATAATTGAAAATCTAATAAGTAAATATAATAAAAATATAAGTAAATATATAGATAAGTATAAAAATAATAGATAAAATAAAAATGAATAAATAATAAAAATAGTAAAATAAAAATAAAAGAAAAAAAAGTAGTTGCACCTTCAAAAATACAAAAATTATTAGTTCTAATTATTATTACCAAAACATAGGCTGCTATTTTAAAATTAATAGCTTAATTTTTATATTTTTATATCTCAATAAATTTTAAAAGTAACTAGATAATTTTAATATTTAAAAAAAACCAAAATTTTTGCTATTGTTTAAGTGAAATAAATAAGATAGCTTCAAAATTTTATTGAGATATGATCCATAAAACTTAAGCTATTAAGTTTTTTTTTTTTATAATATCAATCGAATTTATATTACTAATAATGAGAACCTATTCTAAATTTTCCTTTTTTTTCTATTATCCTTAAAATTCAGTTTGGTAACAACAGGATATTGTATTATTGTAGTTTTCATTTTGTCTATAGTTTAAATTTTTTTATTATTTTTCTCTATCTATTTGACAGAACCTAAAACTTTTTGTATTTATAATTTTTAATAATTTATAGCATAAATCCTTCTTTTAGTCACTTCTTTATTCTTTTTTATTACATATTTGATATGGGCCACTATTAATAAAAATCAAACAGATTTATTATGTAGTTATCAATTAATGCTACTTGGTCTAGAGAGAGATATACTAGATAGAGTTTGCTGACATTAAATTACCTCTTAAGAATTAACAAGGGACCAATAAACTTTGGAAGATTTATTCATTTGAAATCTTGGAATTAATTTAAATTACGGGGAGATAGTTTTTATAAATCATTTGTGCCTCCATTATAAATAAATAAATAGAAAAAAAATACCTAATAAAAATATACAAAAGCGCGTTTTATTAGTTTTATTTACAGTAGTAGTATAAAAATCAAACTTGGATATATTTGTTTTATTAATAATTTTATCATAAGCAAGAATTATTATTAACGTCAGGACTTTTTTAAAAAAAAAAACGTGTAAAAATAATACGTACGTACGTACGAACAGTACGTACAGTACTGTTCGTACGTATGGAATCAAAAAAATATTTTATCGTCGTTATTAATTTGTACAATTTGAATACAGTATCAATATTATTTGATTATGCATTTCAATCAGGATTCTCCCCGCCAAATTAGTCTATATTTTTTGTGACGCCTTTAACCGCATGTATTCAATAGACTTTTTTCGGATAAAGAACAGATTAAAAGATATTGGACTAGTGTAACAAAAAAGTTATTAATCAAAGGAGGAAATAAAGCCATGCTGTAATGATTATTAGTGTTAGTTTTAGTTTGACAATAATTTATCGGAATCTTCCGAAAAAGAAAATGTTATTGAAAAGGCCAGTTAATTTTTTTTTTTTTGTGAAACTAGACACAACCATAGTTATTATTATTTTTTTTTATCGATCTTTATCTTTTTGTGCACTTTTTGTGTTAAGAGATATTAACAAAAAATAGTTAAAAAGTAATTTAAAAAGTAATTAATTGAAATTTTTTTTTTTCCTAAATCTTTTGTATTGTATTTGTCACATACAAATTCCACGGAGAAGGTCCTAGTGTAATTACGTTAATAAATACAAATATTTTGATAGCCAAATTATTTATGTAACTGATTATAGAAATTCGTATGATTTCGTTATTTTATTATATTCTTTAAGGGTAAGTACAAACTGAGGAAAATGATTTTATGACATAGTACGATAATAGATACCCGAATCTAACGCATATAACGATAGTTTTTTTTAAGTCCATTAAAATTTATTATTTATATAATAATAATCATACGCAGTTTACGCAGTTTAGCCATCTAATCTTGTAATAATTGGCGTAGTCATGATTTCTACGTAATATAATAACATGAATTATATAGAGTTTGGCGCAAAATGCAACAAAGTTTCAGCCTTTAATAATTCCAAAATGATTATCCAAGTAATATAATTGTAAATTTTTAAACATATTTAGATAATAAAAATAAAAGTGTAATTACATATGATTTGCTTCTATTTTAATAAAAAAAGAAACTTCGAGATAGAGATAGATTCATTAAAAACCCATGGTCACATGACATGATACCAAATATGTCACACTAGGCAAGCACTTTCTATGAACGAATTCTAAAAAGGTTTTTTGTACATTTTTTAACATTTGCTTCTGCATAATATTTTTTTTTATAATTTTTTTCATTGACAAAAAAAGATCCAATCAAGCTTTATTAGAAATTATACAACGTTTGATAAAAAAATTAAATTATTTTGAAGACAAAGACTATTATAACAATAGTAATCATGAAATAGAATTCTAAGAAACTAGTTACGCATACATTCACACCATGCAGCTTAAAAAATTCTTTTTAAATATCCTAAAATTGTTATTATTTTTTCAAAACTTTAATAACCATCCTTAATTCACGGTATTTCTCATGAAACATGCGTGAGATCAACTAAAAAAGAACCTGTTAAAATGCTTTACTTACAAAAATATAATTCATGTAATACATTTTACTTACGTACGTACGTGTACGTATGTACGTATGTAAAAGTATGAATGCGCCTTACCTCTTGAAGAATTTTGTGGTAATCTATCAGGTACAAGTATGTACGTTAATAACGAATATATGCATAATATTTTCCGGTAAGGTTTCTCAAAATCAAACTTTATCATCTTGTATGTAACATATTTGATCTACATATAATGATAGGGTTTGACATTAGGTTTTATTCGTTGTCTTGTTAAATGTGAAATTAAATGATAAATATGAAAAATATGATAGTATGATAATGCGGTGAAAAATAATTCACAGAAATTATTATTTAACTATATAAAATTATAAAATCATTATTATTAGTAATTTTATTTTTAACAATTTGCATACGTACGTAAAAGAAATTCCAAATCAAGTTAAATAAATTTAATAAACTAGCAGTATATAATAATTTTTTATATATTTAATTACTAATTTTTTAAAAAAAGATTATTTGCGCGGGTAACACAAACCAAAAAAAGGAAATCCGATTTTGTAAATAAATTAAGTGCGTGAGATAAAAATTTAGGTTTAGGGTTAACGTTAGAGGCTATAAGGTTAGAGTGATGCTTCATATAAGTAAAATTTCATTCCCGTCATTTTTAATTAGTGCTCCAAGATCGATTTAAACATTAGTTTTTGCGTATTTTCGCTTTTTTCTTCTTTTACGCGTGTTCGAATTCTTCGTCGGGCTGATCCGGAATAGTCAAAATTTGCACTCTCCGATTGGCTATTTCCTCTCCAGGAGCTTGTATTACCCGCACAAATAAGTGGATGCATTAATAATCCTGCGAACTATCAAAAAGATCTTTATTAGAACTCGAGTCGGTGGATCCCGATCCAGATAAATGATTTACACACAGTCATATACGTATTACCAGTTACGTATGTGATACTTCACACAAAGGTCATAGTAAATATTTTTTAATAGGTAAACTTTCGAGAAAGGTAATATGTATATGTATGCAAAATAAGAACCAAAAAAGTCTGGAAATCTTTTTTTGAATTCCTAAATAAGTAACATAAAATGCTACGTAACCTACGTAACCTACGTAACCTACATTTTACGTTTTTATATTGACTCATAATGAAAGAATGGTCAACGGTGAATAAACGAACAAAAAATAATTCTATGCCAAATTAAGCTTTATATTGTTTCTAAATGTTAAACAATTAAGGAAACGTTTTATAACGAAATATATGCTTTATTTGCAACCATCATTACATGTGTAGTTTCATGACATGATTGTGTGTGTGGATACTTTTATAATAACGATAATAACGAATAATAACGATAATAATGATAATGATAATGATTATGGGAATTGTTGAAACATTAGAACATGATTTTTTTTTACAAGATAATTGCAAGATATTACTGTATTTACAACAAGATATTTTTGAATTAACAAATTTTATTATTTTTTGGTCTGCATTTGAATAGATATAGATCTTCTAACCCATCTTCAGCAAAAAAATAAAAATAATACATGTTGAAAATGAGAAGATCAATCATCAATAATAAATAAATTATATTGGTAAAATGAGTTATACTTTCATAATAAAAACATGTAAATGCGATATTATATACAAAATTGAATTAGTTTATGATTGAAATGCACCCAGAATGATACCGAATCGAAATAACATCGACTCGAAAATCAAACTAAGGATTATATTCAATCATTATTCTATTGAACAAAATTTTTTTTTAATAGAAATAGTCATATTTACATTGGTTTTTTATTTTTTTTTTTTTTTGAATTTTTTTTTTTTTTTTTTTTTT
>QKWP01001067.1:156521-173851 GCA_003550325.1 Gigaspora rosea
AAAAAAAAAAAAAAAAAGATCTATTTGCTATCAATCTAATTGCCATCAATCTAAATTGCTAACGTTTGTTTGTATCATTTGACTATTCAGTATTATCAGATGAAATAATGGTAACTTCAAATTTACGACCTTGTTTACTGCTCAATGTACTAGATCGAGTTGATGCGCCTTGTGCTGAATATATACTGCTATTAGGACTCGAAGACATGCTTAGTACACTACTACTCATGGTAGATGAGGGTGAAGATGCAGGTTCAGAGGAAGAAGATGATGGCCTCCATTCAACTTCAAATTTTCTACCAGTATGAGAACTAATTGTAGTATGAGGTTCATTAGTCTCAGATTTTGATGTAGATTTTGTTGTTGTTGTAGTTGTAGTAGCAGTAGCAGTAGTAGTAGTTGTTGTTGTTGTTGTAGTAGGTAATAATGTAGTTGTAGGTAATAATTGTTGTCGTCGATCATTCAAAATTTCCTGTAATAAATTATTATCGGACGCTTTAAAATTACTTGATAATGACCTCTTTTGTCTAACAGGACCATTAGCTACAGGTGATGGTGGTTTTATAGGTTTGTTGATAACATTCTTTGATCGACCACGCGTAGAAGCCAAATCAGATAAATAAGAAGTAGTAGTCTTATTGTTCATTATATTTGCATTTGAAAAATCGGTAGAATATCTTAAAGAAGATAAAGAACTTCTTGAAGTTGCAGCTGATGATTGTGATGTATATAAAGAATTTTGTGTATATATAGATGAACCTCGAGATAAACCTGGACGATAAGGAGTAATTGATTCCCAAGAATTATGTCTTTGAGAATTATATTGTTGACAAGAAAGTTTATAAGAAGCCAAATTTCTTGAATCTCTATAAACAGGAATTCTTATTGGTGAAGCTGATTCATTAATAGTATAAAATTGTGAAGAATGAGGTATTAAATCTGGTAAAGTTTCTGGTGGTAATACAGGATGATCGCCACCATTTGCAGAGAAACGACAGGGCTTTTCTTGACAATGACATTGATCAAACATAGTAGTATTAAAATCTTCTCTTTCTCTAATTATAGTAAATCTACCAATTTTACCTAATACTTCAGGTTTTTCTGAAAAGTGACGAGGAGTTTGAGCACAAACATCAAAAAAAGAAGAATTTTCATCAGAAGAAACCATATTAGGATCATTATTATTGTTATTATTATTATCTAAAGTTGTTGTTGTTGTATTCATTTCCTTATCGTGATTAATTATAGTATTATCACAATTAATAATATCAACACTTGATCTTGAAAATGTTGATAAATCAATTTCACCAGTAGATAAATCTTTTAAAGATTTTTGATCATTCCTTTTTAAAAAAGGAAATTGTTGAATACGAGATAAGAAAGATTTCCACCAATCAGATTGTTTTTTGTTGTTTAATAATGAAATTTTCTCATTATTATTTCCATTATTTCGTTTTACACGTAAAATATCAGCGGAATTAACTCTTCGTTCGACAGATATAGAATGATTGACAGGACTAGGAGGAGCAGTAGATACATCCATCCTTTTGACACTTTTTAAACTACTAAAATCAGTAGTTGATGGCACACCTAAGAGATCATTATTAATTCGAGAAGTCATAGATGAAGGACTCTTGAATAATGAAAGTGAACCTGTTTCAGAGAGCGGAAAAGGTATAGATGAAAACATATATCAAATATTTAAAGTAGATATTTTCTTTTTTGTTGTTTTGTTGATAAACAGACCGAAAAAGAAAGAAAAGAAAGAAGAAAGAGAGAGGTGGATGTTTTGTGACACGAGATATTTATCGATTAAGCTTTTTTTATCTTATTTTGTTTCGCTCAACGAAATAAAAGGTTTGTGTATTAAAAAAAAAAAAAAAATTTTTTTATTATTATGGTGATAATAATTATTATTTTTCACTTATTTTAAAAAGGTCTGAACTCCATGGTCAAAGATATATATTGCATAAAAAAGAAAAGCAAAAAAAAAAAAAATTCCTTTTTTTTTTTTGAGGATCTTTTTTTTTAGGGAAAAAAAAAGGTAAAGTCGTCTTTATTTTTCTATTCTAATGAATTGGTTTAAACATAAAACATTAATAAAAAACAAAAAATAAAAAACAAATGACGACTTCGCGTTAAAAAAAAAAAAAAAAAAAAAAAAAAAAAAAAAAAAAAAANAAAAAAAAAAAAAAAAAAAAAAAAAAAAAAAAAAACAAAAAAAAAAATGGTAGGAAAGAAAAACCAGTTTAAAAGGCTTTTTAAAGGTGAAGGTTGAATGTTATCATAAGTTAAGATTATCGAGGTATAAACTATAAAGGTTTATAGTATAAATTAGCAACGATATATGGAATGCAGATAACACATTAGGAAATGGCGGCTTTTTTTTTTTTTATTTTTAGGTAGAATAAATTGGAAAATAAATGCGGAATGAAAAAACCGAAAATCCTTTACGAGCGACTAAGTCACCCTCTCTCTGTAATCCAAAAAAAAATCTTTTTTAAAAAAAAGTGGTTTAGACGAATTTTTAACGTATTTTTGTATTATTTTGAGCTCATACAGTTCATAGTACTGTAGTAACAGTAACAATAACAGTAATAGAAAAATAGTAACTTTTTTGATGTTATTAAAATAAACAACATAAAATAAAAAATACCAGGGGCTGAATAAGCATGAATAAACAGTGAATACGAATACAGTAAATTATACTAGAATATTTATTATATATACTAAGTATCAGTATATACTGTATATAGCTGTATATATACAGTATATATTATTTTATTTATATCATACTATAAAATACTATATAAAATATAATAAAATATAATAAAATATAATAAAATATATAATAAATACGGTTAATAAAGACAGTTAATATAGTAATATAACAGATAAGTAATATAATAATATAGTATTATAGTAAATTATAAAAAAATTATGATACATATTTTGCGATAACAGTATTTTTATTAACATATAATAAAATATCATTCTTGTTTAAATGCATCTTTTGCCATATAAAGATTTGACTGTATATATTCAAATATATTCAGTATATTGTTTATGTTTATTCGATTGAAAGCTCCATTTCTTATCTGTTTATTGGTCAATGCAACAATTTCTATATGTAAACCTTCCGGGGGGCATAGCGACATTACACGTTTTACTAGGTACAGTATTTTGTATATATGTATATATATTAACAAATAAGTTTATGTACATTATTATTATTATATTAAACATTTTTTTTTTTTTGCAGTTGATTATTCGTAAAGATTAATTAATTCTTTAAAGTATCCTTAACACTTAATTTTGCATATATTCTTGCACATATTCTTTGCACATATTTTTGCACTTTACACAAATTTTGAAGCCTCAAAAGATCAACAATTTATAAAAATATAAAAATCATAAGGAAACCAGTTTTCGTCTACGTATCAGTAAAATATGTCATACATAAATAGTTTTTTTTTTTTTTGTTAAAAAAATTATACATAGAGACGACAAACCTCACCGCTCTTGTATATTGTTTCGTATATCCTTTTTATCGTATGATGATAGTACTTTATCACGCATACATAACATACATAACATACATAACATACATAACATACATAACGCACTGTACATATGGGGGCTCGTCAGTAGAAAAGGGGTAAAAAGTTTTTACCACTTTTTTTTTAAATTTTAAATTAAAATAGTTCAATAACTACAATATCAAATTAAATAAATTTTTTTTTATTTTAATTTTATAACTATATATAATTAAAATAAAAAAAAAATTATTAAATTTAGTTTAGTAGTTATTGAGATATTTTAGTTCAAAGTCTAAAAAACTTTTACTTAGAAAATTTCTACCCCCTTTCTACTGACGAGCCCCCATATATAAGAAAGCACTACACACATACCTGCATAAATTCAGTAATTTAACTGATCTTAATGTTTGTTTGTACGTACCTTATATCTTTGGATTCTTTGGGGTAACGATGCTGTACAACCAACATTGTTACTGTTTTACTAAATTAAGCAAAGATTCAATCAGATTGTCAAAAAATTTTTTTTTTATACGGAATCTTTTTTTTTTGTCAAATTCTTTAATTATTTCATTTCCCACGATCTTCACGCCAATCCTTTGTTAGTCATATATAATAAAAAAATTCTTCGAATGCTTAAAAGTGTAGTATTTTTGCTGTATTGTTATGTTATATTATATGTTATTATATTATTGTATATTATTGTATTGCATGTATGGATTTACCTTTAATAACATATTTTGATTTCTTTATCTTTCAATCTTATCTTTTTGCATGATCAGATGATATAAACAAAATAATAACTTGAATTTTTGTCTTTTTGATAGATTTCTCGCGATCATGTGCTTGATATTTCATTTTTAGATTATGTGAAATATAACGATAAGATTATTATTAATGATATATACGAAAATTATGAAAATAAATGTTGCTTTGAAGAAAAAGAAATAATTAACGTTAAATGATATTATCGTTATGTTATGTTGGTTATGTTGGTTATGTTGGTTATGTTGGTTATGTTGTAATCATACATTGATCTGTACGACAAGTTTGAATGATCCGTTGCTCATAGAGTTTGATGTGCGTAAATGAACGCATCCGTTATTTCCAATCTATCGGATTTGATTAAACTTTTCAAGCTAGCTAAATGTGTCGTTTACCTTGTAACAAAGGATTCGTGTAACTTGTTACCAAAAAACCGTTGATCGTAAATGTATCAATTTTTTTTTCTTGAAGGTTTAATTATCTTGGCAGTCACAAGATTACCATTTTTAATCTTCCACTTTTTTTACTATTTTAAAGTGAATTTCTTTGATTCACAATCTTCTACGTTATCATTATTCCTAAAGATGCTTATATTATGATTTCCAAACCCAAACTCGATTTAATTCTGCTAAAAATTTCCACACGCTTAAGGTTTACAATAAAAAAATAAAGTCCCATTTTGTATCTTTTATTGAGTTCCTTCTGTTCAAACCTTTGGATTTTCAAGACCGTTTATTTAATTGTAGAAGGCATTACGTGAATAAAGAAAATCTCATTATCTTTTATATCGTTATCGTTATCGTTATTATTATCGTTATTACTATCATTATTATCGTTATCATTATTACCGTAAACTGCCGGATACAAGTCCTTGTCTCTTTCATTCCACAAAAAAGATTAATTAGTTAAAAAAAAAAAGATCTTGTATTCGGCAGTTTACGGTAATTCATCGTGAAGATAGCTTTTGATATAATGATTTCAGGCTTAAGAATTGCTTTTTTGGTTAGTATAATTAATGAACTAAAAATACGTTTAATATCAATATGCTTCAAGTATGTTTCAATATGTTTTTCGATTTGTTTCGATTTGTTTCTGTTTCTCGCGGGATAAAATAAATCCAAGACTTTGTGGTTTATCAAACAAGTTCAAAATTATATATGTAGTATTATATATACATACGTGTGCAAAATCTTTCTAGATATTTTTTTTTCAAATCCTGTCATTGCACTTGATATCGTTATCATGATCGTTATAATAATTTTCAAGTTTTATTTCTTTTATTTCTTTGATAATATCATTATCAGATCTCCGATTATACGATAATCAATCAATCAAATATCTTGTAATTATATGTTATTAAAGTGCAAAATCAATCTTTATTTTTCAAATTTAATTTTTGTTTACCATTATCTGTTATGTCCCAATTACTTCAATGAAATTCTATATGTAACTATCTGTAACCCATATAACAAATGGAAAGCGAAATCACAATCTCTTGATATCTTGCTACTTTCTATCTTATTAAGTTTGTATCACGTGATATTGTATTCCGTTAACTAAATTCCTATAATGATATATTAATACAATATCTACACTTTGAAATAAATAAGTACTAACATTAATAACATTAACATCAATACTGTAATAATGAGTTACATTACATTAAAATAATTAACAGCCCTATTTCTGTATTTTAACTAATAATGAAATGTCAACTTGGCGTAATTACATAAATAATATTTGTACTGTAAACAGTTAAAAATATGTCTTTTAAGCCCAACTCCTCTATATATTAAACAATTATCAAAGCCTCATTTTTTTTCTTTTTTCTTTTTTTTTTTTAATTTTATCAATCAATGTTAATTGAATTTTTATAAATTTGATATGTACCAGTTAAAATATTTATAAAACCAAATACGTAATAATCAAGAAATAATTATTTTATAATAAAAAAAAAAAAAAAAACACCCCTTGATTTTAAAAGCTTTAATACTGTATTGGTATGTTTAATAATTTCACAACCCTGATTTCTTAAAAAAAAAAATTGATAGGTTCATTACCGTAAAAGTATTTGTGCTATTTTGTGTTATTTTTGTGTTATAAATTTTACACATACATTGAATGTTAAGAATGCATGTCCTATGCGCCAAGTTATTTTCTTTCTGGAAAAAATACGAATAATTTTAAATGTATCACGTATCGTTACGTTATCAAAAAAAAATAAAAAAATTTTTTTTTATTTGTTCAACCGGATAATTGATTACTACAAATATTCTACGTAGCGATTCTTTTACTACAGTAGTGTAAGTAGCATAAGTAGCATAAGTAGCATAAGTAGCATAAGTAGCATAAGTAGCATAAGTAGCATAAACGACGTGTTACAATGTTGAATTATAAATTATGTATTTTTTTATCCTCTTAATCTTGCATTGTTTGTTGTTTATATCGATATTGTAAACATATTGTTAAACATATTTTAGTCAATGCGTATTAAACTACATTTTTTAATCCTTAACTTTATGCTGTAATATCTGTCAATTAATAGTTACAGTATGTATGTTGAGTTTCATTAATCATATCATCGGTGTTAATACCCTTTTCTGTCATAAACATAAAAATTACCTGTATAAGTTATAAGTTACATAATGCCTTCATTTACTGTGATCGGTTATTCTTATCTTTTATTCGTTCTCTTAACTTACAGACAAGATAAAGGATATTCATTCCGCGTTTTTTTAGTAATCATTTTTGGTCAAGTACATTCGCATATGAATCGATTGGTTTTTGAATGTCTTTTATGGTCTTAATATTTAAATGTTGTACGAAAATCTATCTAGTCTGTCATATTAAACGTCCAAGGTGTACCGGGATATCAAATATTAATAAGACAGGTAAATTACATAGTAAGCACGTACAACATTTATATGATTAATCTTTTTTAGAATAACAAAAATGATGTCGGAAAAATAAGGATCATGATAGAGGACATAAAAAGGAATGTTAAATTGAAAAATCATAATGGATTTTTACTAGTGGTTCATAAAAGCTTTATTAACGAACAATCAAATTTTCATAATTCTTTCAACTTTAGGCCTTCTATTTACGCCTGCTTTTCTTTACATCACTTATTTTGGTAAATTTGTCATTACACAATATTGTCAAGGATTCATTATAATATAAGTAAGTGTAACTTTACTACTATTACAGCTATACGAATTAAAATCTTTTCGGCTAATCGGCTTAAATCGGTTACCGTATATGAACCCGGAAACTGCCGCAGCTAGATATTTCTTCTCTCTAGCTAATTAGAGTTGTAAAATTACCGTAATTTGCGTAATCAAAAAAATTTTCATGCAATAATGTTGACCTAACTTTGTAAAGTTGATGTTTTAAACTTGATAAGGATGTTATATAAAATTACATTATTTTTTAAGATTGTACCTTTTTGTAACACAACCTTAGTCACGAGTATGGTAGTGTTACGAAAGTTACAATCTTTCAAATACACATTCATAAACATGATTTCTCATAACTTTTATTACATCATAAATATATAAAAACATTAAAAAATTAAAAAAATTAGCTTTATACGTACTAAAATATATGATACGAATTGTAATTCTTAAATCACTAAAAAATTAAAAAAATTACGCAAATACATCCCCTTACCCTGTGACTAAGGTAATTTTACAGTAAACCATGATAACTTTACGTAATTTGTAACCTCACATGACTGAGATGACTGAGATGATTTTACAAATCAAATGAGCAATAATATTATGAACATTTGTTAAAGCTGGTGTGATATGAAAAGTTACATGAAATCGTTACATAAAACAGTTTATTAATTCGTGATCCGTCTGGGAACCAGTGAAAAAACCTAGTAAACTATGGGGATATGTTTACTATGTAATTTTTACCTTTTTTGGAATCTGCCGTTTCCCTAAAGGATAAATCGATTTTGTACTAAGTAAACCTTCTCTTGTGCGCATAACGAACTTTGTAGAGGTGAAAATTATGAGCATAATGATGTATTTGAAGCATTAAATTGACCCAACGGATCGTGAGATATGGGCATTCTTGTCTTTACGACTATTTGTTTACTCTTTGTTTACTCTTTGTTTACATTATTATAGTCGTGAGGACAAATACATCTATATCTAACGATCCACTGGGCTGACCATTATGCATAAAGGAGGTTTACTTAGTATGACGAAATCGATTTATCCTTAGATTCCGAAAAAGGCGAAATTTAATAGTGAAAATTACATGATTTTTTTTCACTGGTTCCAAGAAGGATCACGAATTAACAAACCCCCCATCCTCCCAGCTATAAAATCAAAAGCCAATCATAACGTTTATACCCAATATATATGACGTGATAAGTTGCCCTCTCCCCTAAAAATTACTAAATGGCACCTCCCTGACTGTCGAGCTAAACAGGTTTTTAATAGTAAATCGGTTTTTATAGTAAATGTTTTTAATTCGGTTTTATTATGAAAATATACTGTAAATTGCATATAACCCGATTTCAATTCGGTTTAAACTCAGCCAAATTCGGGTCTTTACATAACTCTTACTTGTGACTACAGTATTTCGCGATATATTGATTTTTAAAAATATTATTAATAATTTATTAGTGCGACTAAGTCAAAATTTAAAAATTGACTTAACCGGCTATTCGAAGTTCTATAGTATGTAAAATAATTTAGTTTCCAAATTTTCTCGTCAACCTACTATTATAAAGTTGTTTAATTGTCCAGTTTTCCTAAAATTTCTTATATACAGTACATATTTAGTGTTATATGCAGAAATCGACTTAGTTGGTTCTTTAATAAAATAGAATTGATCTTAATTTATTTATCGTATTTAAATTATAAATCTTTATATTTACCATATTATAGATTCCATGATTTTGGATCATTCAATAACTTGGATGTGAATAGAATTTATCATAAATCGTTTATTAATAATTTCTTTGATCAATTTGCTTGATCAAAGATCACTCTATATTGTAAATGGGCATCAGGCTCATCATGCTATACAAGCGTGCAATTAGATCAAAATCATGCTTGCCTGTATTGTTACGATGTGCATCGTGCACATCATGTACGATACGCACTATGCTCAAAATGTGCGATATTTTAATCGTTAGCAGGCCAAGCAGGTTTTTTTGTAACATCGACTTAATCGATATTTTAGGTTTCGACTACCAACACTATACATGCATCCACTTATTCACGAGGAATTAGCCAATCGGAGAGTGCAAATTTTGACTATTCCGGATCAGCCCAACAAAGAATCCGAAACGTGTAAAAGAAGAAAAAGCGAAAACTAATGTTTAAATCGATCTTGGTGCACTGATTAAAATACAATAAACATCAATCTAATCTATAGCCTCTAACATTAAGGCTTTAAACCCTAAATTTTTATCTCACGCACTTTATTTACAAAATAGGATTTCCTTTTTTGGAGAGATTAAAGCGGTGTGAAATTTAGTTAGGGTTAGGATTATCTTTTTGATGCAGTTAGAAGGGTTTTTATATATAGATATCAAGAATTCAATTTATGCAGTATGTAGGTCATATATCGAGTTAATTCCGCTTTAACCAACCCCCTTTTTTGGGTTGTATTACCCGCGCAAATAAGTAAAATCCACTATTCATAGCTAAAAATCAAACTATGCCAAATTTTTAAAGAATCGACTGACTTAGGGTGTTCTCAAGCACTTTAATCAATCTGTTTGAATGGGTCTAGGGGTAAATTTTTATTAGTAAAAGAAATAATTTAACGAATCAATTGTATTGGTTATTCCAATAAATAAAACACATAATTGAAATTTAATAGATCAGAAAGAAAAATTTTATTAGCAAAAGTTTGTTTAACTAAATAAGGGTATTTATTATTCAAATTAACAAGAAATAGAGGTCCAAACATCTTTTTTTTTATTATAGAGTTGCATTTATTGGTTAAAATTTTTCATTGATTGATTAGAAAAAATACGGTAATTGTTCAAATATTTGCTAAAAATCTTTGTTGCAAATTAAAAAGGCACATTTTTGTGTTTTGTTGATTTGATCTATTGTTTTCATTTTTTATTTTTATTTCAATTTGTAAAAACAATAGTTGTTAAATAGTAATAAAAATAATGATGTTTGTTTAAGCATCAATTGCAATCAATATTTTAATTAATTGTAATACTTGAGAACCAATTGATCATAAATTAATTATATTGACAAAGATTTTAATCATATTATTATCCATGCTATTAGTCTTTAACTTTCATATTATTAGTTTTTTAAATCCAGATTTATTTAATAGGAAATTATAGACATCTCTGGCCAAAAATGCTTAGTTTATATATTTCTAGTCAAAACAATATTCAAGTAAATAATTTTAATCAAGTGTTAGGGTTAGAGCGCTGACATTTATTAGGTAATATTTTAGGGGGTGGGGGTCAAGAAAAATCTTACCTTAGTTAAATTTGATTGGCTAAAATTCTATTTATAGATCTTACCTGGAGGTGGGGTAAGCTCCTATAGTAAATAGATATTAGGTAATAAATGTCAGTGCCCTTATATTAAAAAGTAGTATTATAAGTAAAATTGTCTTTTTTCCATTTTTACTTAGCGTTCCAATATAGGTTTAGATAGCCATTTTTGTATTTTCCAAATTTTTTTATTTTTTTGTGTTTTTTTAGTTGTTTTATATCGTTAGGCTGATTTAAAAGAATTGTGCTTTGTGTATCCATTGTGTTATATGAAAATGTGTATTATATAACATATGTGTATGTTGATTGGCTATTTAGCCAGAGATGCATAAACTAGGTATCTTTAGCCAAAGATGCTTAAAAGTACCCTTATTTAATTAGTAAAAATCTGTATCAAATTTTAATCTGATTTTATTATATAAATTTAGTTGTTTCTGCATATGCATCTTTTTGTACTTATAACTAATTATAGTTAGCTTTGTAATGAAATGCAATTTTTTAAAAAAGTTTTGAGTAGTTTTTATTTATTACTTTTAATAATAATTTTTTGATCTTTGTATAGTATCAACTTTTATTTCAAAACATATAAATTGTTACTTTATTTTGAAAAAAATTGTTAGTATAATCCTTTTTATAGATTTATTTTTCTTTATTAATTCTAATATAAAAGCTATTTGTTATCTTCTAAACCATTGCTGAACTTCATTAAAAAATTAATTATAAAAAAAAAATACTTAACAAAATAAGATCTATTCATCATTTTTTAAAAGTAAAATATAGATAAATATATACTGTAGTATTCTGCTTTAAAAATAAAATACAATCAACTAAATCAGATGCTAATCAAGTTCTTTTTGCTAAAATATTATTCCTAGTATTGGAAAACAAATAGTAGAAATTGAAAGATATTTATATACTAATTGTAATAAAATAGGATAACTTGTTTGATGACCTTGTTACTAAACTAAAAAATTAATATTTTTTGGTTTTTTAGAATAAAATAAGTAAAAGGTAACTTTATCTTCTATTTGTATATTATTATCAGCCCACATTTTCAAGAATATATCTTTATTATTAATCAAGTTTATTGTTGAATTTGGTACTTTAAGATTTTTATTGGTTAAATCTTGCTTAAGCTAAATATATAAAATTTTTAATCTAACTATTGTACAAGATTCTAAATCTGACTATTGTAATATAATCAAATCTTACTATCATACTATATTCAAATCTAATTATTGTACTACTATGTCCTAAATTTAACTACATGCTATGTTCTAAACCTAACTATCATGCTATGTTTCGAATCTAGCTATTATTTCTAAATATAACTATTATACTACATTTTTATTGTGCTATGTTCTGAATCTTATTATTGTTGCTATGCCCAAATCTACTTTACAGAAACTAGCACTTTTTTTTAATGAATTTAAAATAGTTTAAGATAATATTAAAGTTATTAATATTATTTTTTTTATAAATAAAAGGTTATTTTAAGATTTAATATTTAATAATAATAATATTATTATAGTTTAATAATTATAAATTATTATAAGATAATCATATGATTATTGTTTAAGATTATTTTAAGATGTTTTTAAGATTTTAATAAGATTTTTTTAAGATAATTATAAGATTATTTTAAGGTTATTATAAGATTATTATAAGATTATTTTGAGATTGTTTTAAGATTATTATAAGATAAGACTATTATAAGATTATTTTAAGATTGAAAATACCTAATAATCACCACAGGTGATTATCACCTGTATGCATAAAAAAATAAACAAAACAAACAACTTTTATTAAATAAAAATCAAATCTCTTTAATATTAGGGTAAGGGTGAGAACTGGGATGGGGCAGGGGGTATAGTTTATACCAAAATTTAGCGAGAAATTTTTTTTTTGCATAAAAAAAAGTAGTTTCATAGACAAAATTTTAGATTAGAAGCAATTTTAGCAATTTTTTAAAAAATTTTTTGTTTTTGTTATACAAAAATTGATCTACATATTACACCTGATCCTGAATTTTAATTGGTAAATTGACTACAGGTGATAATCACTTGTGGTATAAATTAGCAATTTCCTTTAAGATTATTATAAGATTATTATGAGTATTATAAGATTATTATAAAATATAATTTTGATAATTTTATTATAATCTTTAAGATTATAATAACTTAATTAATAAAAATTAGGTAGTTTCTGTAAAGTAACTATTATACTATATCTAAATTTGACTATTGTATTATGTTCAAGCTATATTCGAATTTAACTATTATACTATACCTAAATTTAACTATTCTGCTATATCCAAACCTAACTATCATACTATATCTGAATCTAACTATTATAATATACAGTTGACTTTCTCTAATCTGAACCTCTCTAAACCGAACACTATTAAACTAAACAAAATCTCCTAGAACATTTGTAAATTTTATTATAAAGTTCAGATAAGCCATATATAACTTTTTGAAAACTGAACTTTTTCAAATTTTTATATAGTAAAAAAAAGCAGTCTCGGCATTTCAAATTAGAAAGAGTTGACTGTATACTATATCCCAAATCTAATTATTGTATTATATCTACTGTTGACCTATAAAAATTACACAAAAACGGGCATAACTCTCGATCCAGTAATTAGAATTCGATGAAACAACAACCATTCGACTCAGCTCAATGAGACGGTTCGAATGAGCTATAGATCATCCCGGTACGACCATTGGTTACCAAGATCGGAACCAATAGATGATCAAGTATCAGATCTACAATTTGATTGGCTAGGCGATCTACTGCGCGCCAAAACGCATATATGGCATTTATAAAACATGTCATATTTATAGCATATATACTCTATATTTTATTTATAACACATATATCATTTATTTCATATATTACATTTATATCATTTATACTATATATTTTATTAGTAATAGATATAGCATTTATTGCACATGTAATAGATATAGTCCGTTACATTTGTGAAAAACAAAAATGTATAAAAGCGGCCGATGTGGACCCCAAGTTCAACATCGAGTCTTCATACTCTTTCAATAATAAAAACAACTATTAACTACACAAATTAAACAATTATTAGTATCCTCATATACTTCTAATTGTAGCCTCTTTCGTAATTGCAAATTGCCTTAAATCTTCTTTGTTAAGTTTTATTAAAAAACGCCTTCCGACTTAGATATATCACAGTAACAAAGTGAGGTTACACAAAGTGTTCACTGTCTAAGATCGCTCTAGTTACCTAATATCTTTGAAGAAGTGGATATAGGATAACAAATTGGTGGTGACTGTGAGATACTTTCTCCACCTGTGCTGAATTTTGGGAAAATAAAATTTGAAACGTTGACTTCGTGGAACGTTTGCCACTAAGTAAAGTCAATCAATATTGCTCCGATTGAGCTGAAATTTGGACTGTATATCCTTTGGACGATTCCGCATCTTTTGTACTAAGCTTATCTTAGGACGAAAACGCCTCTGGAATCCGTAAATCGTGTTGACGGCATTTTTGGACGTCAAGAAAGAAATTTTTGGTCACGTGACATACTTCGCAAAACTATCGTTCGGAATTAAATACTGAAGTATAACCAACCAAACCAATTGGAAATTTGATGCCTAGAAAAGGTATTGCAACCCCAAATACACCTGCACACATTGAAAATACTCTTGCCTGGAAAGCTCCTTTCTACAAGAAATATCTTGAACAAGAATTGGATAAACTTGTTGACTCTTCTGAACAAGAAGACGGAACTATTGTCTTTTCCCTGAAAACCCTCAGATTAGCGGACTTATATTGTGCTCAATTAAAGCAAACTCAAGCTTTTGATTGTTAAAACCCTTCTATTCTCCTGTTATTTTCCTTATTATTATCATCTTAGTTATTATTTTATGCAATTTAACTTTGACGGATATCTTTTAAAATTATTTATACATCAGCAAGAACATTTCTCAGACTCCCCTTTAAGTCAAATAGACGACTCTTGTATTATTTGC
The DNA here is from genome assembly GCA_003550325.1 of Gigaspora rosea. Lineage (NCBI taxonomy): Eukaryota > Fungi > Glomeromycota > Glomeromycetes > Diversisporales > Gigasporaceae > Gigaspora > Gigaspora rosea. The sequence continues at coordinate 171,321 of QKWP01001067.1, forward strand.
TACCCAATAACTACTGTTATTCCCAAAAATTTTCAAAATTTCTATCAGTGGTATTGTGCTGAATATCCTGTTAGTGATTTCTCTGGAAAATCATTAGAATACTTTTATCAAATATCTCAAATTTATACCCAATTTAACTTACCCCAGTATAAAAATACTATTTTTAAACTTATTTTTAGCTTTAGATATTCGTCCTCTCCTGGCAACCTTACTGATATAATACGTAGTATTGCTAGTTTAACTATTTATACTAGTTGTTTTCATAGAAACCCTTTTTCTTTACCTGCTGAATTTGAAGAAGAAGACCGTCTACACAAAGACTTTGAAGATTATAGTGACTCTATTGAAAATCTCTTTGCTCTAACACCTGTTAATACACCACAACCTAGCCCTACTCTATTATCTGCACGTTTATCCACTCCCCCTCCATTACCTATCAACACAATGACTACCGCTCATGACGTTTTGAATTATTTGAGAGAACATGAAAAAGGAGGCATGTTATTGAGAATTGAACCATTCAAAGGAGACGGAACCCAAGACCCACTTACTTGGATTGAGGACTTTAACAAAGCTAGTCAAGCAAACAAATGGAATTTGGGTAGAAAGAAGGATATTCTTGCTGCTTTCTTAAGGGATAATGCTGAAGATTGGACCACTACTATTAACAACTATGCTAATGCAGGAACTGATTGGAACGCCGTGGAAACCGCCTTTAAAAATGCTTTCTGTACCCAACGATGGCACAACAAATGGCTTAGGGATCTGGATTCATTAAAACAAGGCCCTGAAGAATCTGTTGACTCTTATTATGCTAGATTTAAAAGATTAGTCAAGAGAGTTAACACCCAAGCAGCACAACTCTCTGATCCTCAAAAGTTGTTTTATTTCAAAAAGGGATTACGCCCTGCAATCCTACCAATTCTTCTCACCCATGACCCTAATGATCTAGCTACTCTTCTTGAACTTGCTAGAACCTATGAACAAGGAACTGACTTCGCTACTAATGCTAACCCTGGACCAAGTAACCCTAACGCTGCTGCTTATGAAAAGGAAATTGAACAACTTACCCAGCAAATGAATCAAATGTCATTAAACTATGCCACCATTGCATCTGCCTTGAGTGCTCAAACCGAGCCAACCTATCGCCCAAAACAATCCAATCAATCCTACCTGAAGCCCAGGCCTACCAATAATTCTCGATCCAATATTGTTTGCTACAGATGTAGTGAAAAAGGACATTTTGCAAGAGATTGCATGTCTGAACGTTTGCCAACCAAGGAACAGCGTTACCAAATGACCAACAAAAACCAGAACAAACAAAGAATCCATTATGCTGCTGCAGAAGAAGATTACTCTGAAGAAGAGGAAATTTATGTCACCCGTGCACTTCGTCCTAAACCTTATAATACTAATAGAAAAGTGCAAAAAGAAGCACAAAAAGAAATCCAAAAGAAGTCAGAATCCCAAAAAGAAATAAAGTTAAGGAACAGAGCTGTTCATGTGGAAGAACCTGAATTTGAGGACATGATAGAAGAACCCATTGAAAGCCCTAAACCTGCCAAACCTACCAAGAAAAGAGTCCAGAAACTCCCTTCAGTAATTGATCAATTGGAACCTTATGACATTTCCAAAGATCTTTTGAATAGACCCGCCCAAGCTACTTATGGACAGTTGCTCCAATACCCTAACCAACGAAAATACCTCGCCCAAACATTGAAGAGAAATAATGCGCCCATTACTGAAGCTAACCATGTGGAATTAGGACCTAAAAGAAAAACTGTAGCTATGAGGTGCCATGTTAATATTAAAAACCAACCCGTAGTTGCCATACTCAATTCTGGTGCTGCTGTCAGTATCATTACTGCAAAGTTAATGAAGAGATTAGGATTGAAAATCAACCAAGAATCCAAGACTATTGTCATAACAGCTAAAAAACAAAGAGAAAAAGCATTAGGATCCATTAATGATGTGAAGATTACACTCCAAAATATTGCAATCCCTATTGATTTGCAAGTTATAGAATCAAAGGATGAGACCCTCTTGTTAGGAACTGACTGGTTTAACAAGTCCAGAGCAAACCTTGATTTTGATAACCACACCTTGAAGATTCGCTACTTGGGAAAAAGAGCTACTATCTATACCACCCATGTGAATGGAGAACCAGTACCTGATGAACTTGAAGAATTTACTGATGAGGATAAATGGATAGATGAAATTGAACAAGACCAGGAAATGGAGACATACTATACTGAGGAAGGAGACATAGAAGAAAAAGATTTGTTCTATAACCCCTGGACTGAGGTTGTCAATGAAAAGAACCCGGCGGCTTATGTTGCATTAACTGCTGATATTGAAATCCCACCTTCCGCACCCCAAATTAACACCTCCTTGACTAACTTTGAAAAGAAGGTTGCAGAAAAGATTCTTCTTAATAACTATCATATCTTTGCAGAAAACATCTCAGAAGAAGGACAAACCTTAGAACTTGGACAGACAACTGAAGTCTACCATGAAATCTATACTCCAAA
>QKWP01001068.1:2489-30636 GCA_003550325.1 Gigaspora rosea
TTTTAAGTATTTCTTTGCTCTTAATCCTTTATTGTTTATCGAATGTTAGTTAATACTTCTGTTTCAATATAGTTTCTTCTTTGAGGTAGCTATTCTCAAAGTTAGTACTCAAGAGTGCACGCTATTTCACTTTTGATGTTCATTGAAACTTTTAGTCCAGAAAGTTATATAGTTAAATACACTTTATTAACAAGTTTTTCGACAAGAAATATGTTTATATTTAATAAACTTTGATTTTATTTATAATATTTAATATACGATAGATAATACAGTTGAATAATAATAATGTGTAATAGTAAATAAGAATATACGCTATATAGTTTAATATCATTTAAGATATTGAGTACATTGGTGCTAAACTAATATTCAAGGTTCTGTACGTTATACGGTAAAAATATTGTGGTATAAATTTCGATTTTAATACTGTAATATGATTAACGATTTATAAGGGTAATATGTGAATAAATATAATTTGAATACTAAAATATGGTTTGAATACGCAAGAATAACTATCATTTCAAAAATTCGGGTTTAAATAATTATTTTCGATTAATAAAATACATTACGTTAATTTCATTTTTCTATCTATTTGATCACGTTAACATATTCGTTGTTTACGTGTTATTGTTTTGATTGTTTTTTCAGTAGTTACGCTGATTTCTGTACCAGCCAGATTAGTGTTACGGTTCGATTTTCAAGTTTCCGATGTTCAGTTTCTTCATGGTCCGATTTGTACGAATTAGGAAGATGATCTTCCAGGTAATTTTATGTGATACCCTGTACACGCTATTCGATACATTAGCCTTGACGCATGACGAAACCATTTCGTCAGGCAACTTTAAATTGACGAATTGACAAATGATGAAACTCATGACGCATGACAAAACCCATGACGCATGACAAAACCCACGACGCAAGACAAAACACATGATGCATGAACCCATAATTCATGATGAAACCAATAATAATAAATAACAAACCCATGATGATTTTGATGAAGATAAGACTATTATTTATTTCTTTCACAACAGAAACAAATTAGTCCATGTAAAGTTAATTTTTTGGTCATTATTATATCTTTCCAGTTTCTATCTTTTTGACATCGATCCGACATTGCCTGGATGATTTGCAACAATCACCCAGATATATTCGATAGGTGTTCTACGAATTGGCAGTGTCATAGTATTTTATTATTATGTATTATTTTATGTATTTCTTATTTTGGCATAGTTTGTGGCATAGTTGGGTGATTTTAACCCTCAACAAGGATACCCTGCTGGTACCCTCAACGAGGGTTATAAACTCTCAGCAAGTGTATGAACCTCTCAGCAAGTGAATTAAACACCTAGCGAGTGATTAAAACCTCAATTAAAGATATTTGAGAGTATGGTTTTAATCTGCAAATGAAATAACAGATGTTCATAGCATTAGAGTTATTATTGATGGTTCAAAAAATCAAGTGTTCGGACAATCGATCCTACGCAAATTTTGCAGGAAGGTCATCAAAATTCTGGGTTGTATGCATTGGATCTAGGATGGCGTTTAGCTTTAGCTGTTAGCAGGTTCTACAGCAAATTATTTAATGAATGGATATTATTTTATTTGTAAAATTTTTTGGGGCAAAATCGATCAATTCTGATGCAGCTAACCATGATTCTGATGCACTTCAACATTTTCTGATCCAGAATTTGGTCTATGAGTTGATCCTATGCTCCGCTGTTGCTAGTGAAATGCTAGCAATAAAAAATAATCTGTTTAGATTCAATATAAAAGCTTCTTTAATCGACAAGGGTTTCATCAAGAGCTTCATCATCTAAGGTAGCACTCCTACAAAAAATTGATCATCTTTAATTATGTAAATTTGACCAATCAAAATTTAGGATCAAGTGTAATGTGATAATCAAAACAAATGTGGTTTGTATTCTAAGTAAAAATACGTGTAAAATTAAGGCTAAGAAAACCTGTTATAATTAGGGTTAGTGTTAGAAAAATATTGTAGCCGTTGTGGCTATTAGTAAAATTTCACGAGAAACATTTTTAATTAGAACGCAATAGATGGTTTTCTAATTAAAATTTAGAGCTATTTTTTTTTTGTAAAAAATTTTTATGTTATATCATACCTGATTTTAAAATTCAATCAGTTAAAATTACAGGTAGTGAACAATTTTTTTTTGTATTGGAGAGCTAGAGCGTTAATTTCATCAATGGTCAAGGGTTGCATCAGGTATTTCATCAATCATCAAGGGTTTCATCAATCATCAAGAGTTTCATCAATCGTCAAGGGTTTCATCAAGATAAAGAGTTTTGTCAAGTGTCAAGGGTTTTGTCAATTATCAGGGTTTCGTCATTGATGAAACCTTTTGTCATCGTGAAAATAATTGTATCAGGTAACATTAATATGAATATGACTCAGAGAATCTACATGATGGTGGCAAAAAATGTGTCAAGTTTGCAGCAATGCAAATTATGAGTACTTATGTATTTTTTAAAATTTTCTTAATTAAAATTATTTTAAATGTACTAACTTCAACTAATTTAGTATCAGTTGATCGCATATATCGTTGGTGATTTGGCTTATGTTGAGACTTCTACTACTGGTCTTCACAACATGGAAAACCTGTTTTGGTTTATGTTTACACAACAAAAAGCAATAAATAACTTGGTCAATTTACTTTAAATGTTTCTGCAGATGTTTTGGAATACTTTGCTAAAGGTACTGGTATTCTTGTGTTTTTGTACTTTATTATATATCCCTTACCAGGCATAAGTCATGTCCCCTTAAAATAGATCCAATTGCTTTCTATATTAAAATTTTTAAAAAAAACATATGAACTTACTATAAACTTTGAGCTGAAGATCCTATTCAGCTTAAATAATTAACTTCAAATTAAATTCTTTGGGAATATAGAGCACAGGGAGAAGAAAAAGGTAGTACAAAAATTGGATTAAAATTTTGTCAATTTTGCACCTTTTCAAAATGCAACTTCAGCAAAAACAAAATTTTACTAATTTTAAATAAGCAGTTATGTGTAAAATCGTGCTCTGAACAACTTTACTTAGGCGACCAAAGAAGGTTACCTTGTAAGAAAAATATGTTGTCTATATACTAAAGTTAAAAATTTTTGGTTTGTAATATAAAACTCAAGATAACCTGATTTGGGCTTCTAAGTAAACTTGTTCAGGGGTATTTCTACTCAGTCCAAGGTCAAAACGCGTTTCTTGGACCTTTTCTGGATGAAAAATAGGGTTAAAGTTAGACAAAAAAAATTTTTTTTAAAAAAAAAAACAACTTTTTTTATCTAACTTTAACCCTATTTTTCACCAAGAAAAGGTCCAAGAAACGTGTTTTGACCTCGGACTGAGTAGAAATACTCCTAAACAAAGTTTACTTAGAGGCCCAAAGCAGGTTATCTTGATAAAAAAAGGAGTTTTATATTACAAACCAAAAATTTTTAACTTTAGGATATTGACAACCCATTTTTCTTATAAGGTAACCTTCTTTGGTCGCCTAAGTAAAGTTGTTTAGAGCACGATTTTACACATAATGCTGATTTAAAATTGGTAAATTTTTGTTTTTGGTGAAGACATTTTGAAAAGGTGCAAAATTGGCAAAATTTTAATTCAATTTTTGTACTAACTTTTTCTTTGCACTGTGCTCTATATTTCCAAAGAATTTAATTTAAAGTTAATTAGTTAAGCTGAATAGGATCTTCAGCTCAAAGTTTATAGTAAATTCATATGTTTTTTTAAAAATTTTAATTATAGAAAGCAATGAATAGGACATGTCCTATGCCTGTTACTTATATATATATTATTTACAGACTTTGGCATTCCATATCCACTACCAAAGTGTGATATTGGTTGCTATTCAACAATTCACCAACAAATACTCACCGACAAGTTCATTTTACTGACAGTTTATTTCACCGACAAAGTAATGCTGGTCATTGTTATTAGGGTCAGGGTAGAGTTTAGGTAGAATTGGGGTTAAAGTTAGTGTGCTTTTTAAAAAAAGTTGGCAGTGAAATGAGCTTCGGTGAAACGGATTGTTGGTAAAATGAACTTGTCGGTGAATATTTGTAAGTGAAATGTTATGTCGTTGAAGTGATTGTTGGTGAAATAATACGAACCCTATATTTACGTATAATTTAAAATGGTGATATAAAACTTAATTTTTAACACCAGGGTGATATCACCTCATTATAAATTTTTAAAAACTAAATAAGCTTATTATTAAAAGGTTAGGGTCAAGGTTAGGGTAAAATTAAGATAGAAGTTGTATTGTATGCAAAATTAGACGCTGAAAACTTTTAGAAATTTAAAGCTAGTTTCCATAATAAAATTTTTATTATTTTTTGTTTTTTTTCTTAATTTTTTTTAGTTTTGTTACACTAGATCTTGAATCTGATTGGTTAAACATAATGAAGTGACATCACCCGGGAGCAAATTAGCAAAAGTCTAAAACAAATGCTAAATTTATAATAATAGACGCGAGTTATATTTAATTAATTTAAGAATATGTTGAATTTAAAATAGTTAATATAGTAAAACCTCTCAAGAGGCGCACAACTCTAAGATACAATCTCCATAAATGAATTTCTCGTTGTTCTCTAAATGCGCGTGTTAAAAGTTTGGATCCTGTAGAACGCATTTGGAGAGATCTAAAATTCATAATAAAATTTCACAATAGTAATAATTATATTTTAGAAATATTATTAGCTTATGTAATAGATAATTAGACCGCAAAATTTTGTGCAAAAAAGTTAATAGCCTATTTAATTTTACTAGAATAAATTAAAAATTTTTTGAATAAATCAATAGAAATAATTATACAGAAGCAATCGACATTATTTGAATTATATGTCAAGATCAATTAAGTTAAATTTAAATTTACAAAAGAAATAAAATGATAAATTTATTATATACTCTAAACTTTCGTAAAAATGTAAAGGATTAATGACAATTTGAAATAGAACTAATATATAATGAATTAATTTATTCTGAATTTATTCTGGATAAAGCTTGCAAGGTTATATTATTGATTATCATGCTTTAAAATACAGTATCTGAGAAGAAATCACATTTTAAACTATTCTACAGTATATATTAACGTCAATATATTTATCTAGTGAATTAATCACATCAAATTTTTAGCATTATGATGTTTTTTATTAATCTTATTCTTCTACTATAGATGCAAACTTATTTAACGTTCAAATTGTGCTTTATTTTATTAACTGCTTTTTTTATATAGGACATAACTAAGTGATGTCATAAGTCTGCATTTATATCTTCAATGAAAATGTAATAATCCTGACGTAAATTTAGATTCATTTCTAATACTTTTTACATATGACATTTGAAGATTTTTAACATTGATTACTTTGATTAAAATTGTCATACATAGCTAAATACCAAAAATTGGACCGCTAATATAGTGAAAAATAATTGCACGTCCTGGTTCTTTCACTTACTTAAAATAGAATTTTGAAATTGTATAAAGCCATCATTGCAATGCTTATAAATACCAACTTATTTATTCCGACCGACAAAATTAATAAAGGTTTGTTTGTTTATCATATAATTTCCAAAATGAGTCAGAGATAAAACCATCTTTAGTTCCATGCCACGAAGAAGTAATTTAACTCGTATTGACTATTAATTGCAGAATATGTAATAGCTTCTTTATCAATTCATGAAGAAATTTCGGCTGCATGTGCTTCGTTGATAATTGTTGAAAATGGTTGGGTATTTCTGGTCGATAATTTTGGTGTTAAAATTATCGAGATAGAAGAATTCTTGAAGGTATTGGTTGTTTGGATTCATGGACTTTTCAAAATATCATTCCAAACATTTTTTCAAGTACTGTATTTGATGAAACGATTTTACATTGTTCATTATACTGTTGTTAGGCATCCGAAATAATGATCATAAGGTAAACAATTTTGTAAAGTGATCTTTTAAATAAGAAAATTTTCATTTGACCAATTTAGAGGATCATCTAGAGGATTTGTCAGTAAGCCAGGGTTTTGAGCGATTCCCATTTAATAACATAATTCCAAAATATTTATTTCATTTATTTGCAAGTCATCTCGATAATAAGTTAAACTAAAGCATTTTTTTGAAGCCCTTCAATTTAAAAACTTTATCAGAATACTTTACCAATATCTCCATTTTTGTAATTCTTGAAACTTATCATTAAAAATTTTTTGATAAATACGAGTAAAAATTTAAACGAAGCTAATGAGCTTCTGTCAAATTAAATGTGTTGCAATATGTTTGTTAAAGAAATTCATAAGTAATAAGAATAAGTTCAAACTTAAATGATGAATTATGGTTTTCAAGTAAGACCACTCCTCCGTAGATATATTTGTATTTAGTTAATTTATATTTTAAGTTTCTAAATATGATAGTATAAATCATAATCGTATATAAAATAACTTACCTGATGATAATTTCAAATTGCTGGGTGGAAATATTTTTTAAATAAAGCGGTTTAATATTATTCTTATCTTTACTGGCGCTTGTCAATTCATTACGAAATATAAAAATCTATATTTTAAAATTGCTTGGATTATTTTAATGAAGATTCGCAAACATTAATAATTGTATTAAAATCTTCTTCGCGTTAAGAAGTTCAAGATAATTATTTGAAAGTTTTTCAAAATATTTTATCGCAGTCATATTCGAGCACGAATCTAAGCGTTCAAAATTTCAGGCCAGCTTAAAATGAATTGAACTGATATTTATTAGAGCAGGATGACTGTTCTTAAATCATCAGCATAAATGTAATCACAGGATGATTTATTTAACTAATTAATCATAGAGTAAACTAATACAGTATACAGGAAACTTTAAAGAGTACTAGTCAATATATCTTCACTCCAAAACAGTCAGATTGGACACGTGATTTAACTTTAACAATAATTTCCCTATGAGAATTCGAGTCTTATAAAAGCGATATAGATGTTAGAAGTTAATTCAGGTTGGATTTTAATCAATGGAAATTATTTTAACCGATCAAACATGTTTATTATTAGAATAAATACGATGCGATACGGTTTAAAATTTAAATTGTACCAAGAGATGACAGAGGCGTAATTAAATAATGACTAGGTAGTAACGAAACTGTGTATTACAGTTGGTAGCAGTGTTCGAAATTAGTGCTTTCAGAGCTACAATGAGAACACTCTCATAAGTTTATGCACAGAATAAATTTTTTCTGTTCACTATTTAAAAATTAGTAAAAATTTTGTAAAATTATAAATGTATTAATTTCTTATAAAAGTAGCTGCATAATGTTGTCATGCCGGGCCAGAAACTGGAGAATATAACTAACATGATCTAAGATAAGAAATATTTATTCTTTATTATATTACTGCATATATAGGTTTTGCAATTTTTTTCTACAAGTTAAAGTGAAAGAAATGAAAAACAAATGAAGTATTAGAGGCTAAATTCTAAAAAAAATGATAGCTATTAAATTTTCTTTTAAGAAAATTCTTTTTTACAAATATATATTGAAGTCGATGTACGTACGTTATATTTTATTTTGTCGTTTTAACGTGATATCTAGTATGATCATTAGGCTGCAGATTTGTGATCCTTAGTTATTTCTATTTTATATATATTGTCTTTTTTTTTACAAACATAAACAGTAGCTTGAGAACACCTATAGCTATTATATTTCTCTCATGAAACAGTATTTTGATTTGATATTTCGAACAACTATGGTTTGGCAGGATAGAATATCGTGAAGACCTAAGTTGTAGCGGGCTTAGCAGGGTGTATATTTTTGATGTCCAAAGGCCATGTTTAACTTTCAAATGCCCAACATGTTCAGGCTTTAATAATTAATGAATTTGTTTAAAATATATAATTATATACATATATATATATTTTGTCCAAAATATCCAATTTATGTCCAAAACTACTCCGTGACATCTATGGGGCTCAGTAGCTAGACATAAATGAAGTATAAAAGGAAGGCTCAGAAATGAACCAAGATGATATAGAGACAGTCGAGTTGGAATTTAAGTCTACGAAGCATATTATCAATAAAAAAAAATTTATAAGCAGTTAAAGATATGTTATTGTTTATTTAGTTTATATCATTTCTATAATGCAATTTTGTTGACAGAATCATTTTCCGACATATGTATGTGGCATTATTCAATACCAGTTCATAAAAGCCTCGCAAAATGGTATACACTATTTGACCTTAAAAATAATAATAAATGAGTTAAAATATGTCAGTGGATCAGTTACCCTATAAGAAAAATGTACCGTAAAGGTACGATTTGGCGGAAAAATGGCATGTGTTTTGGTGGCACGGATTAAACCCAGATTTTGTACGTACGTACGTACGTAAGAGGCTTGGATTGTACGGATTTTGGCACGGGTAACTAACGTGAATTAATGTGCTATACATTGTGATAAAAAAAATACGTGTAGTTTACATAAATTTATATTAGCAATCAATATGAACAAACTATTGCATATGTAGCAAAATTTTGTAATGAAATTTTTTTTTGTTAAAACACCCAGAGCAGTTTCATTAGCGAAATTATGAGATATTGCAATTTTTTTTAAAAAAAATCGGTATGATCTTTCGCCTTTCGTGAAACGAGCCAACACTGAAATGAAGGTGCTATTACGTATGACGTGACATAACGTGCCACCTCCTGTTGTAATTTCTATGCCACTTTTTACCGTGAACGCGTCTGTACGTACAGTATCACTACGGCAGCGCCATTTTGTGTGTGTTCCCGACACCAACGCTTACCACACCCCGGACCACTTTTTTATAGGTTTAGGCCCTGTCTTTCAAGAAAAAGCTGATAGTGTAACATGAGCGATTAATTAAAATTCATGGAGGAAATAAATTTTATTAAATATGTAAAACCTAATTTTAATCTATACAAGAATACGTGAAATTAAATGGAATTTTATTCTTTGATTTAATTAGCATGTAGCATAAAACATTTATGGGTTTTTACTAATCTGAAATATTTCATATTCTTATAACGTATATTCGTTTCTATCTTGACTAAAATTATTTGTCATAAATAAATCACAGTCGGCACCAAACATTTAATTACATTTTCTAATTGGTTTACACGACTTAAAATAGAATTTTGAATGATATTATGTTTCAATAAAAAAAAATAAAACTATTATTCCAATTTATAAGGCCACTAACTGATCTATTCCGTTCCATAGGATTATAATAACCAAGAATTTTATCGGTACTTTTAATTTTTTATAACTACAACAAGATGTGTTTGTTTATCACAATGAATTTCTGGTAAAACCATTTCTAATTTCACGAAGAAGTAATTTAAACTCGTATGAATTATTTGTTACTGAGTATGTATTGACTTCTTTTCAACTCATGAAGAAATATCTTTTGCATGTATTTCATTGATAACTGCTGAAAATGATTTCTACATTTCTATTTGGTAACCTTGGTGTTAAGACATACGAGATGGCAGGATTATTGATTGTACTTGTCGATTTGGTGACATAAATCTAATATCTTTAAAGATTTTCTCAAGGATTTGATGGTATGGTTATCATTATCGATAATGTCATCACCAAATATCTGAAAATATCGGATTTAAAGCAAACAACTTCGCAAAATTGTTTTAAGGATTTGATGGCAAGGCAGGATTTTGGGAAATTACCATTCAATATCACGATCCAAATTTCACATCTTCTATTTACAAGTCATCTCGACTAATCATTGAGACTAATGCATTTTCTTGAAGAGAGACGAAGTCTTCTGATTCAAAATCTTATCAGGATATTTTACTATAATATCGTTACAAAAACTTTTTATCATAAAATTGGTATCTTAACATTTCATAAAATTATCCTTCTAATTTATCACTTAATAGAATTGCTATACTTATAATTATACCCACACTTTATAAATCAAAAAATTGTTGAACTAAAGGATCATGGATGGCACCCGCAAAATTCGATTAGGCTTTAATTTCTTCTCGATATCAATTTGCGATTGATTAACAGGTTTTCTAAAGGTATGTTGTAATGATTGTGAAAAATCTTTTCACAGATGAACCTATTAAATCTGTAAAAAATTAATCTACCAAGTCTGTTTCTGTTATATAAATCTAAATAATTTATAATAATTTCAAATCCGATAACCTCTCAATACTGATGCAAAACTTTTGGGGAGGTTCAATTGTATACGGTTTTCGCCAATCACCTCTTAAGCAAATAGATCGCAATGTTAACGGCAAGGTTTCGGCGAATTCAAATTTAATTTTACAACTAGACGGACCAAAAAGTTCTTCTTTTTCCATTTCATAAAAAAAGTTGAAATTGGAATACTTGTGATTTCAAATCTTTTTTTGGTATGTGGTTTATCTTACACAATACTGCAATAACGAAAATTAAAAATATAAGTTAGGTTATATCAATATATTTATTCAGACTATGCAATAAACAGAACATAAAAAAAAACTTCTCTCCCGATCTGAAATTGTGGTCATCGAAATTTCGTCTTCCCATGATGTATTTCTTCTTTAAAATTTAAATTATGAAAAGATTTAGAAGTGCTGTAAGCCTAATCTGCCCAATTAAACTATTTTTGCCTTGACGAAATAATGAAAACTCATGTTTCGTCACTGACGAATTGACGAAACTATTTGGTTTCGTCATGTATCTGTTTCTATTTTTGTGGTTACTGGTTTATATGGGGCCCACTATCTTTAGTTGAGGCATTTAAGATTGTCTCAAAACGTGCCAAGTGATTTTATAAATAACAAAAACGAGGTGGATCAAGAATTTTGAGTAATCAAATAGTGATTCTGAAAATTCCTTCGTTATATCCCATAGTTTTTCAAAACTTCTTCGTCGATAGATGTAATATATCTAGAAATGTATGAATGACTTTTTTCGGATGAAAATGAATATTGCAAAGAATAGGCAGCGAAGGAATGGAAGGGAAGGTAATAGCCATATATAGTAAGACCCGCTTTCTTGATGACCCTGACGTGACCTAGTCAAATATCGTGGTTTCAGATGAATAAATTTTTTACTACAAAACTATTATGCAACCAGTCGGGTCTAATATTATAAATATATATATGTAAAAATTAGAAATGTATAAAAAAAATAAAAAATCAAAAGAGAATATGCTGTACATAATAAGAGAAATCTTAACATTAATACACATATGTCGCTCTGTTCAACTGGCCAATCAAATATTCTAACGTATACACCAAAATAAGGCTTATATCAGAGCGCAGATGTTCGTCTATTCCACTGGCTAACAAGTATTCAAACGTAGTCACACCAAAATAAGGCTTATATCAAATTTTTTTTTTAACGCCTTAAACAACTCTCTTAAAATCGTGAAACGTGAATTTTCCAAATTTGCTTCGGTTATTTGATTACCTAATAAATACAAACGATTTTGAGCGAAAAAATAGCCAAAAAAGTCAAATGTTTCACGAATTGGAAAGCGTTTTGGATAATGGTCTCAAATTTAAGAACAAGTGCAAGTGAAAGAACAAATGCAAGCGTAAGTGCAAGAACAAGAACAATTGCTTCGCAATAGATAAAAAACCCACCTTATATTACATCTATTAAAGGAGTATCGTGTGTCAAACACCATTAAAAGTTACGTTTTTGATGCCTCTTAGACTTAAAACAGGTTCTATTCTGTAAGCATTAAATAAATATAAACGTACCGGTACATATGTACGTACGGACCAATGAGAAATTGCCAAAAAATTCGAGCATATGAATTAAGGTGGCTTGACTATACTGTATCTTAAAATCACCTATACTGTGACCACTGGAAAAGCGAGTACTGGTAACTCGCAATAGAAATCATGATAATTCTAATGCAAATTACAATCACAACCAAATGCTATAGCCATTAGAATATCAAGTTCTGTGACAGAATTTTTACAGTACCTCATGGTAGAGACACGATAATTCCAATACAAACAATACAAACTAACTCACAGACGGTGTTATTAGAATAGTGAGTAAGTTATGTAACAATTTTACAGTAACTCATGATAAAAAATTACAATAACTCCATTACAAACTAACTCAATCTTAACTATATAGAAATCATGATAATTCTGATGCAACTTAATTATATACTATAGTTACTAGAATAGCAAGTTCTGTAACAGAATGTTTACAGTAAGTCAAGGTAGAAATCACAATGATTCCTATGTCAACTAATTCGATCTTAGCTACATATTTTAATCACCCGAATATCAAGATAATTTCAATACAAATTAACTTAACCCTTCACTGCTATGTATCGCATATCTGATGTGACAATTTTTTTGCAGTAACTTATAATAGAAATTATAATAATTTTATGCAAACTATACAATCTTAATTAGTATCAGCATTTATTCTAGCTTATATTCGTGATTATTTCATGATTACATTTTTTTTGCTTAGCCTTGCGCCTTAGTCTTTCACTTACTGTCTTTGGTGATTATCGATTATCAATTTATCTGCCTGGCAAAAATTTCAATTCGATTATGCGAATGTTTAAAAAATTAACATATAAACCACATTGGAACTAAATAAATATTTATTAATATTCAATTTGTTGTATTTAAAACTATAAATAAATAAATAAAATAAAAATTTATTAATTGTATACATAATAGAGTTTTTAAATTTTAGTAATATCAAGCTTAATTTGAGCAGAATCATCTTGAGATAAATCTAAATAATTAAATAAATATTATTTTTAACTAAAATGAAATAACAATTTTAATACAATATATTAATTAAAAATAACAATTACCTTTAATTGCTTTTGAAATTAATTTTGTCCTAATAATTTTGCTAGTATACATTTCATCAGGATGCTTTGATATTTGCAATGCTTTAATAACACTATCTGATTCTAAGAATTGCTTTTTAATTTCATTATCATCATCTGAACTAGCTATCTTTTCATGCCAATCATAAATTTCCCAATAGATATCAAAAGCATCAGGCCGTTTTTGTGGATCAGAATTCATGCATTTCTCAGCCAATTCAATATAGCATTTAGGAGTTCCAGGTGCAAACTCTGGTCGCAATCCTTTGCAAATCTTGACTGCAAGGTTGGTATCAAATTTGTGACCATCAAAAGGCCTTTGTCCAGTTGTCATTTCGGACATAATAACTCCAAACCCATAAATATTTGCTGATGGTGTAAACTGCTGCTCACCTGATAAAACTTCTGGTGCAACATATGGCATAACTCCGTAAATATCTCCTTCTAAAGCTTTTTCATTTGCTCTTCTAGACAATCCTAAATCTGCAATAAATGTTTGTTGTTGGTCTTGCAAAATGTTGCCACTATGAAAATTTTCATGAATGTATGCAGATTTGTGAATATAATCTAACTTTTGTAAAATATTTTTAAGTATTTCCAATTTAGTCTGCCATGTAATGTTGCAAAAATTATTTCTTAAATATTTATAAAGGCTTCCATTATTAGCATACTGAAATACCATCAAGTATTCCTTTGTTTCTGTATTTTGAGTTATGCCATATATTGCGAGCTTACTAAGGTTTAATTTACATGCCATAAGACTTTTGAACTTGAAGTTTAAACAATAAATTAGTTTATTAGTTATTAGATAAATTATTAAAACAATAAATTAACTTACTTCTTTTAAAAAATCATTATTGGTTTCCATAGAACTGGCCAGTGTCTTGAGTGCAACGGTGCTGGATAGTTCACGTGATCTTTTGTAAATATCATTACCATCCTTAATTGCTTCAACTTTTCGTATGCCATCCAACCAGGTTGCTGAATATACAGTGCCAAATCCTCCTTTACCGATTTTTTTAACTTCTGATAATCTATCAAATGGAATCCATTCAATCATATCTTCATATCTCTCGGCTCTAAGTTGGAATGTTTTCATGCAATCGTCAATATCCTTATTTCTACTTGTCCACCTTGTTGCCATGTCAGGGTCGCATGATTGACACCATACGGGTTGAGTGTTATCTTCATTACAGTGTGCACATTTTCCATATTCAGAATTTCTATATAATATACGGTGATTTATATTTCGCATCTGCTATTTTAAATTTTAGTCGAATGTAAATAATTTTTATATTTACCGACTAAATTAATGCGAATGAAATGATTTGAACGTAATGGTAAATAAGTATTTATGATCTTGTTTTGTGAACTTGTTTTGCGTTTTATGTAGCAAATTTATTAAATATTTTTTATACTCACTCGCTAATTGAATTGATTAATGCGAATGAAATAATTTATACATAATGGTAAATAAGTATTTGTGACCTCGTTTTGTGTTCTTGTTTTGCTGTTTTATGTAGTAAAAATTATTAAAGTTCTTTATACTCACAAGCTGAATGAAATGATTAATGCGGGTAATGGGTAAATAAGTACGGTATTTATTAACTTGTTTTGTGATCTTGTTTTGCTGTTTTTATGTAGTAAAATTATTAAATGTTCTTTATACTCACCAACTAAATTAACACGAATGAAATGATTTGTAAGTAATTGTAAATAAGTATTTATGAACTTGTTTTGTGTTCTTGTTTTGCTGTTTTTTTTGTAGCAAAATTATTAAATGCTGTTTATACTCACCAACTAAATTAACACGAATGAAATGATTTGGTGATCTTGTTTTGCTGTTTTATGTATAAAATTATTAAATGTTCTTTATACTCACCGACTAAATTAATGCGAATGAAATGTTTTGTACGTAATGGTAAATAAGTATTTATGAATTTGTTTTGCTGTTTTTATGTAGTAAAATTATTAAATGTTCTTTATACTCACCGACTAAATTAATGAATGAAATGATTTGTACGTAATGGTAAATATGAATTTGTTTTGTGAGCTGTTTTTATGTAGTAACATTATTAAATGATCTTTATACTCACGAGCTGAATGAAATCATCAATGCGAATGAAATGATTTGTGTAATGTTAAATAAATATTTAAGATCTTGTTTTGTAGCTTGTTTTGCTGTTTTTATCTAGTAAATTATTAAATGTTCTTTATACTCACCGACTAAATTAATGCGAATGAAATGATTTGTACTTAATGGTAAATAAGTATTTATGATCTTGTTTTGTGAACTTGTTTTGTGAACTTGTTTTCTGTTTTTATGTGTAAAATTATCAAATGTTTTTTATACTCACACATCGCTGAATTAAATGATTAATGCGAATGAAATGATTTGTATGTAATGTTAAATAAGTATTTATGAACTTGTTTTGTGAATTGTTTTACTGTTTTGTGTAATAAATTAAATTATTAAATGTTATTTATACTTACATGCTGATGAAATGATTAATGCGAATGAAATGATTTGTAC
Organism: Gigaspora rosea; assembly: GCA_003550325.1. NCBI lineage: Eukaryota > Fungi > Glomeromycota > Glomeromycetes > Diversisporales > Gigasporaceae > Gigaspora > Gigaspora rosea. The sequence goes on from QKWP01001068.1 coordinate 17,852, forward strand.
ATAATGGTAAATAAGTATTTATGAATTTGTTTTGTGTTCCTGTTTTGTTGTTTTTGTGTAGTAAATTGTTAAATCTTTTTTCTACTCACATGCTGAATGAAATGATTAATGCGAATGAAATGATTTGACGTAATGGTAAATAAGTATTTATGAACTTATTTTGTGAACTTATTTTGCTATTTTATGTAGTAAATTATTAAATGTTCTTTATACTCACGAACTGAATGAAATGATTAATGCGAATGAAATGATTTGTACGTAATGATAAATAAGTGTGGCTGAAATTGGCTTATGCTGAGATCTGGGTCTCTATTTAAATCTATAATACCTACTAAAATCCACAAATATTCTTTCATTAATAACCCTAACCCTAAACCCTAACCAAAGTATAAAAAAAAACACCCCTAAAAAAGCCCTCTAAAATTTTATAATTTCATAATAAAATAACTTAAATTCTCAGCATAAGCCAATCACAGCATAAGCTGCCACAATAAATATTTATTCTCTTGTTTTCTGTTGTATGTGTTCTTTATACTCACTAACTAAATTAATGAGAATGAAATGATTTGTACGTAATGGTAAATAAGTATTTATGAACTTGTTTTGTGAACTTGTTTTGCTGTTTTTATGTAGTAAAATCATTAAATATTATTTATACTCACTAACTAAATTAATGCAAATGAAATGTTTTGTACGTAATGGTAAATAAGTATTTATGAACATGTTTTGTGTTGTTTTTATGCAGTAAAATTATTAAATGTTCTTTATACTTACGGGCTAAAATAATACGTATTTATAAAATTTAATTGCTGGAATAGAATAACAAATGCACTTCATGCTTACTCTCTGATAATCAAAATTGTGTAAGAAATCCTGCTTTAAAAAACTACAAACATTATAATAAAAAATAAAAATTTACTTGAGACACCATTTAATAAATTCCTTAAAATTTTCTTCCACACCAATTTTATAACGATAACAAATAGCAGTTTTCCGAATTCCCATGAGATTACCTGCCTCAGCGGACTTCAGATAATATGTAAATGCTTTGTGATTATCGATTTCGACGCCAATTCCTAAAAAATAACACAATCCAACTTGATACGTATACATTCCGTTAGAATTATTCATATCTGCCGATTTTTGGTAATATGTGAATGCTTTTTTTTTATCCTTTTCAACTCCTATTCCATATTCGTAACAATAACCAAGCAAATAATTTCCGCTTGAATCGTTTGTATCTACCAATTTTTGACAGTTGTCAAAATTCAGTTGGTTGAAAACATCGCTAATTTGTGTAATTTCTTCGTTTTCCATTTGGATCTCAAAAATGGTTGGATATTACTACAGATACTGTTTTTTTATTTAATTACTTTGTTACACAATTATACTGGCGCAAATCTGCACAGAATTCAGCCTACATGCATTTGCAAATATTATCGAGTCACACGTTTGCAAGAATTTTCTTTTTATGGGCGATGCCGGCATGTGTCATTTAGGCCGGAGATAGCTTTATTAAACTAACAATGAGTTAGATCGGTACATTGAAAATAACAGGTCAGGATTGTCCAGAGTGGCAAAGAATCCCCGAGAGACATGCAATAATTATTGCTATGGGAGTCGCCGATGGAGTGCAAGCCGGTGGTTTCCCGCTTTGACGAAGGCAAGCCGGCTGTGGGCAGAGAATACATGAGAGATGAAGGCGGAGAAATGGTAGTTATATAATTTATAATGATTTTTAAAATTTGGTTAGTTATTATTTAGGTTGTTGCTTAGGCCGTTTTGAAGTTAAAATTTAGGTTAACGTTCTCCCCTATCGCCTCCCCTGAAATTAAACAATCCAATCAGAGCCTCCATTACAATTTGAGAATTCAATAAATCACTTGACCACAAATTTAACCAATAATAATGGAGATTGTTTTGAGATGTTATATAATGTTTGTTAAATTTAACCCCCTGCCTCACTGCGCTTAAGTTTGAAAGGATCGTTAAACGAAATTTTAACTTCAAACATTTATTTTGAATTTTCAATTCATTTTAATATGAACTCCAAATTTTTGCGGATTGCTACAATTTTTGTTGGGTTATGTTATGAATGATGATTGAGTTATTAGAGTATTTCAGAGTTAGCTTATTTATAAATAGATGGGTGTTTATTTCTGTTTTGAAATTTCGAAGCCAGAAATCGAAACTTGCATTTTTCACATATGTATTTTAAAATACCTTATATTTCTGTTCAACAATTACATAATAAAGACATAAACAACAATTCGCATATGTATTTTAAAATACTTTATATTTCTGTTCAACATAATAAAGACATAAACCAAAATTTTCAAGAATAGTAGGATAAACAAATTGTTTTTTTACCATGCAGATATATCGCATCTATTCACTATAATATGGACACAGCTCTTATAATTTGCATCAATAGTATTAATGCCATTTATTCAATTATGCCCAACCGGAATTTTCAGTCAATCTACAAGCTTCAATATATGTTTTTTCATAAGTTCCCCATCGACCACTATAATTTTTGACAGCCCTTGTAGTGTTATTCATAAATAAAACCATTTACGCAAAGCCTGCGTTTTTTGTTACAGGTTCCATCAATAATGTCTTGATTTTCAGAATTTTCTATAAACATAACCATTGTAAGTATTTGCTCTTTAGTGGTTTGTTTAAAAGTTCTTTTGGAAGGCATATTTTTTATTAAATATTAATATGTAAAAAGATTTAAGCGATAACTTGTAGTTCTTTATTAATTTTTTTACGATAGTATCATATGATAACAATACTTCATTTCATTTTTTATTTTTAAAATTTCAAACAGAAATAGGACATTTTATACTCCTACTTATTTTCGAAATAAGTTTATTATGAATCACTCTAATAAAGTCGGAGTTATTCAAAGATAAAATAAGCAAGTTTTTTTTTTTATAGAATTTCGGAAGAAAATTTACGAACATAAAAGCATGATTATATAAATAAATTTACAAATAAAAATAAATGGGATTTATAATCACTGATTTCAAAGTCTCTAATTTATTTCGAAATCAGAAACCTGAATATTAGCTTTGAAACACCCTATTAATAAAGGAAGTGTTTAGACTTATGTAATAAATAGAAATCTCAAATTTTAGTATTTCTTTTATTTTAATGAAAATGAAAGGGGGTATCACCAACACTCTTGTTGCACTATTTTGTTAATATATATTCTATCAAATGATATACATTGCTCATAATCATAAGTCATTAATTATATGTGGACCTCCACAGCAAAAAGGGGCAATGGGACAAAAATTTTAAATTTGTAATTTTATAAAAATTGTATTCCTATTGATCCAATTCTTCAAGAAATTGATTAAAATAAAAAAAATTTTTTTTGGCCCATTGCTAGGGATGGAAAATGTTTTAAAACGTAATCTTAAAAATCATGATTGTTTGATTAAAACTGATTTTAAATGTTTTAAAACATTATGACGTAATCATAATGATAAATAAATTACGTATTTATTTATATGTATTAAATAATTCCTTAAAATATAAAATCATTTTTAAATCACAAAATTATATTTTAACAATTATTCTTCGTGGAAGGCCTCCATTAAAAGATATTCGCTTGAACTTTACAAAAATTACTGAAACCGACAAATTTGGTCGAACTACGCCTCGCCAAAAATGTGTCCATTGCGAAGAAGACTTATTTGATATAGTCAGCCGATTAAAGGAACACTTATATAAATGTAAAAAGCTTCCAAAGGTATTAAAAATTCATTAAGTAATATTAATACCGATACTGATTTGGATGAAGATAAAATGCCGTTAACTAAATTAGATGTGGATCAGAATTAGCAAGATTTTTCTATTCATCCGGTATTCCTTTTACGGCTATAGAAACCCCATTTGGGAAGAATTCATAGATGCCTTTCACCTTTATATTAAAAAGATAAGGCCATTTTATATTAGTCCTAATCGACACAATTTGGCAAACAATTTGCTTGATTCTGAATATGAAGTTGGACAGCAAAATTTAGCTATAATTCTTGAGGAAGCAAAAAACATTACATTAGTTTCAGATGGATGGACAAATATCAGATGAGAATCTGTTATAAATTTCATCCTTTGTCTTCCCAAGCCGATCTTTTATAATGCGAAGTATTCTGGCTCAGGATCTCATCCTGCAGAATACATTTATAATGAGCTAAAAACTATAATCGAAGATGTTGGTCCCTCTAAGTTTGCCGGTATTGTAACAGATAATGCAAGTTCTATGCGAGCAGCTTGGAAGTTGCGAATAAAGATTACCCTCGATAATTTGTTTGGGCTGTAATGCGCATATTGGAAATCTTCTAATTAAGGACATACTTAAACTTGATTGAATTGAGAAATTAATCAATTATGTAAAACAGATTATTAATTTTTTTCGAGGACATCATATTGAAGAATCGATTTTACTGAGCCAGCCAAACACAATCACCTTGATTCAGCCTGTTGACACACGTTGGGGAACTTGTTTAGATGCAATTCAATCAGTACTTCGATGTAAATTAGGAATACAAATGACTATTATACACCCTGAAATTAGTAAAAAAATGTCACAGGATCTTAAAGAACAGATACTAAGCAATTTATTATGGAAAGAGCTAGAAAAATTAGCTTCTTTCCTGATGCCTTTTGTTAGGCTTATATATCTATTTGAATCAGATGAACCTTTGCTTTCACACACCCATTCCGAATGGCAAACACTTCAAGAAACGGTTAACTTATGTGACTTGAATTTGGAATGTAAACTTAAAGTTCTTGAATTAATTGACAAACGGTTCAATTTACATTTCATCCCGCAATGGCAATTGCAAACCTTCTGGATCCTTGGTAAATTTTTAAAATTTTAACGTCAATACACAATATAATACAATATATTAAAATTTAAATTAGGGTTCGTGGAAAATAGTTAAAACCAAATGATCTTGAAAATATTATTATTCCATAAGTTACGTTAAAAAAATTATTCATTTGAGATTGCAACATTTGTAAGTATTACAATATTTATTAAATTATTAATTTTAAAAATTTTTTATTTATAAAAAGATTTATTTATACAAAAAATTCTTTACTTATATTGAAAGATTTTCAGAGTAATACAAAAATATATCGCCAAATCTGACGAATTTTCTGGATTATTACTTTGGGCATCCGTTGAATTTTCTAGCCCTACTAGTTGGTGGAAATCGAATTTTTCAAATAGGTTTCCTCACGTGGTTGAACTCTCTTGCAGGGTTCTTTCTGTTCCAGCTTCTTCAGCTGCTGCAGAATGATGTTGGTCTAACTTTAGTTTTATTCATAATAAATATCGTGCTCGTTTGGATAATAATCAGGTTAAAAAACTTGTTGCAGTTTATCAAAATTTGAGGATTCAAAAAGAAATTGAAAATGACGGTTGGTTTGAAGTAATCATGCATTTAAATAATAGAAAAAATGGATATTGATAAAAAAAACAATACATATAGTCAAATCATCAACTATTTCGTATTAGATGTAATCATAAATATATTTCAAAAATAATATAATGAAATTATTTGTAAGAACGAACGAAAGTTGCCTCAATTTAAGAATGTCAAGGAATCTGGCTAATGCAAAAATTAGCTGTTGAAATGCAGAAATTTCAATTACAGCATCAACCACCGATCCCTACCCATTGCCCCCTTTTACTGATGGAGAGTCCCATATGGGATTCTTTCACATCGTCAATCCCTCTATTTATAATTCTCAAATTATTATGTTTCGATTGAAATGCGCCTTCATCATGATGAGTTAAAATTGCTGTAATTATTTTCATTTTATTTATGAGGTATTTAAATAAATAGCTTTTATGCCAACTGACTAATAAATAGTTTATTTAAAATCTTCAGATTAATAGATAAATTGTTTAATATTCATGAAATTGAGTGATTATACTTTACGTTCAACATCATGAATAATAAAATATTCATAGTAAATATCGATAAAGTCTAAAAGTTTATTTAAAACTTAGTTTAATAGCACTATTAACAACTTCATAACCACAACAAAGTTTGTTCGTTAATCACATCATTTCCAAGATGAATCTTTGCTTAAAATCATCTCTGGTTCCCAGAATAATAATTTAAACTCGTATGAATTATTTATTATTGAATAAGTACCTCTTTTCTATCAACCCATGAAGCAATTTCTGCTGCGTGTATTTCATTGATAACTGCAGGCAATGGGTTTGTATTTCTACTTGGCATCTTAGTGTTGAAATCACGAGGCAGCAGGATTATTGATGATATTTGTCGATTTGGTGACATAAACTAATAGATATATCCTTCCAAAGGTTTTTTAAGGATTTGATGTTATAGTTGTACATTATCGACATTGTCATCACTAGGTATCTGACAAGAAGCAAAAAGTTTCGCAAGTCTTTAAAACTAGACAATTTCACAATCTAATTTTCAGGATCTGATAATAAGCCAGGATTTTGGGCGATTCCTCATTCAATATCATAATTCCAAATTTACACCTCTTCTATTTGCAAGTCATCTCGACTAATTATTGAAACTAATCCGTTTTCTTGAAGTGAGACGAAGTCTTCTGATCCAAAAATATTATTAGGATATTTTACAATAATATCATTTTTTTATAATTTTTGAAACTTATTGCTCTGGAAATTTTTTATAAACATGAGTAAAATTTAGACTAAGCCAATGAGTTTCCGCTTGGATTAAATGTGTTTATCTAATTCATCAAAAAGAAATTCACAGACAATAAAACATATATTCAAAAATAAATGATGAATTATGGCTTACAGGTAAGACCACTTCTACGTATATATACAGCAAACATGGCGTCGAAACGAAACCTACCCGAAACTAGTTTCGGAAGGGTTCTAATCCGAAACTAGTTTCGGATTTTTTTAAAAAAATCGAAACTCCGAAACCCGAAACCCCGAAACTATAATCCGAAACTCAAACCTATAATCCGAACTCAAAAATATAATATTGAAGCCTTTAAAATTTATTATAAAGTTGATTTTTTTTAATGAACCCAAAATGTAAAATTATTTTTGAATAAATTATAACATTATATAGATCTTTTTTTTAATTATGTTTTTTTCACTGCCTCAGTTTGTTCGGGTTTTTTTAAAGCTGGTCAACTTTATTTTTAATATCATACCGTTATTACAACTGATTTCAAAATTCTAGGGCGATAGAAAAGATTGCCAATGATGAATCGATAAGTATTTGATGACTTTTGATACCAACAATTTATTTAATTCTGCGGTAACTTATTAATTCTATCATTAGTAGATATGGACTTACTAATTATTTATTATTACTTGATATTGTATCCAGTTTTTACGTAGTAAGTAAAAAAACTGATGCTTGCAAAAGCAATCTTGATTGTCAGAATATAAACTCCGGAATTACACCTTTCATGTTATACTTGTGAATCATAACAACAAAAAGGACTGCACGCATGCATTCCGGCTCAAATAGCGTTGGATATTCAAATTTTATTGTATTCTTTAAGGAGATATATAAAATACATCAATGCGATTAATGTATATTGAAGAGATACATAGCATACATCAGTGCATTTGAAAGAGATATATAATACATTAATGCAATAAATGTATATGGAAGTTTGGGTAGTTTTTGGTGTTCAGGTGAGGTTTCGGATTTCGAATGAGGTTTCGGGTGTCGGGTGAGGTTTCGAGTTTCGGACAAGGTTTTGGAAGTTATAATACGAAGCCTGAAACTTTCGGATTTTGGAAATAAATTATTGGTTTTGGCAGTTTCGGGTTTCGGTTGAGTTTTCGGGTTTCGGTCGAGATTTCGGGTTTCGGTAGAGGTTTCGAGTTTCAATAAGGTTTCGGAAGCTATAATCCGAAACCCGAAGCTTTCGGAATCGCCAAAAAAGGTTTCGGTGCCATCTCTGATATACAGTATCTTTGTATTTAGTTAATTGAAATTTTAGATTTTTAGTGTAGCTTACAATAATATAAATTATAATAGTATATAAAATAGATTATCTGATGATCATTTCAATTGTTGTGCAGGAACATTTTTTAAATCAAGTGTTTTGATATTATCGTTATAATTGCTGGCGCTTGCTAATTCATTACGAAAATATATAATGATCAGTATTTTAAAATTACTGAATGTGCTTGGAATATTTTAAATTCTAAAAAGTGTAAAAATTTTATTTATTGTACATAGGGATGTTCAACCGTTTAAAATAGACTGTTTGGGTTCCGGACTGGCAGTGCACTACATAAACCGAATCTAACTAGTTTTTAATTGTTTGTTACACGAATTTAGATTGGTTGTAATTTTCAATACCCCGATATGTAAAAAGCGAAAAGATTAGACATAACCGTACTATACTTTGAGAAGCACTTTATTTTATTTTATTAGCACTGCTTTAATTTTCTTTTACATACTCTATTAAGTTTGTTGCGAACCAGGTTTTAAGACAGAGAGAAGCACAGGCCTTTTCTGGATCAAGGCGATTCCTAGTAGGACTAATGGTAAATTTGGCTATGCTGAACATTTGTTCGCTTGCCACGCTTGTCGCTTGAACTACTAAGTAGTCACGCGCCATACAAGCAAGTTGGACCCATTGAGAATCTTTAGATTTAGTTTTTCAGTAATCAAGGATATTAACTTCTTCAACGGGCCAATCAAGATATTTTTAAGAATATTATCATGATTTATGGATATACTATATTTTTTATGAAAATAACCACGAGAAGTTTCTGATCCGGTGGATTCTGTCACGGGAGTGCTGCTTTTATAGTTTGTTTCATAAGTTGTATAAATAGCATCGCATGCTTCATATCTTTCCTCTTCATAATTGAATGGCATTAGCTTGTTATTTGGGTCAAGAATTACGGCTTCATAAAAGACAGTTTTAAGCTCATCCCAATATTTATCTAATTTTTTTTTTCATTTTTTGCGCAACTTGTTGTAACATATTATTTTCATCCTGAACGTTATTTATCGTAGTTGCAATAATAGGAAACACCATGCGAAGATCTCCAAGTGTTGGATAGCTTGACGAAGAAAGAAGGTTTGTCGCATGATAAATTGGTTCAAGTAATGTAATAAGCATCTAAAGGAAGTAAACGTTTATTATTATTATTATTATTATTCTTCTTTTTAATAAATAACATCAAGCTCTTGCCAATCTGTATTAGTAGGAAGAATATTTAAAAGTGATGGATTCGATGTAACTAAAATATTAGTAATATCACGAATTCTACGCAATTTTTCTATCTTAGTGTACCTGGAATTCCATCGAGTGCAAACATCACTTTCAGGTACTAAGAAAGAACGTTGCTTCATTTCAAATATTTTCTTTAATTCTTCAAAAAGAACTTGAGAAGAACGAATAGCATTTGTAAATTCTCTAATTTTTTTAATCGTAGATCCAGCTATATCAAGACCTATTAGGTTTAAAATATGTGCCGCGCACCTGACACGACGGAATAATGTATTTCCATGATTGTTTAAAAGTAAACGTGCAAATTCACGTCCGAATACATCCAGATTCGAAGCATTATCTGTGGTCACTGATATAATTTTTTTCCAAGATCAAAATTATTAATAACATCATAAATCGTATTTGCTAATATAATCCCTGTGTGTCTTTCATGAAGAGGTATTAGATCTAATAATATACGATACATTTTCCATTCGTTACTAATCCAATGGAGAGTTATCGACATATAGGCTTGATTTGTACACGAAGTCCATATATCGGTGGTAAGCGCTACTTTGCTATCATGATTTTTAAAATAATTTTTAAACATTTCACGTTGTTTTTCATAAAGCTCTTGTATTTTAAGCGAGATCGTTTGTCGACTTGGCAACTTATACCAGGAGATAAGTGCTTCAATTAGAAGTTTGAATTCATCATTTTCGATGGCTGCTGATCACATATAATCCATCTTAAAATTATAGCATTAATAAGTGCAATTTTATTAGCATCTTTTTTTATGCTAGATGCCTCGGTTGATTGATGGGAAAGTATCAATTGTTGTTCAATTTGTTCCCATTCGTTTTTATGATTTTTGATGAAGTATCCTTTAATTGTACTAATGCCTGTACTAGGGCTATAGGATTTTTGACATATATCGCAAATAATATTGGTATTATCTACACTACACGAAAAATAACTCCAAACTGGATGGCAGGGTCTGCTCTTTTTTACCAGTCTCGTGGATTCAGATCCATCATCAGTATCTTCACTGTCATTATTAGTATCTTCACTGTCATTATTAGAATTTATCATTCATTAAGAATTATTAGATCAATGGTTGTATAGTGCAATTATTTATGGATAATAATGTAATTACGAATATTTATTTTTTTAAAGTATACAAATTCTTGAGTATTTATACGATACAATAATTTTACGTATTTAATAAATTAAATGATTCATACAATTATTATCGCTATATGACAAAAAATTTAATATAGTAAGATAAATTAAATAATTACAATAATTTTACGTATTTAATATTTTGACAATTACTATCGCTATATGACAAAAATTTAATATAGCAAGAATTACAATAATTTTACATATTTAATATCTTGAAAATAAATTAAATGATTCATTACAATTATTTCGCTATATGACAAAAAATTTAATATAGCAAGATAAATTAAATAATTCGTTATTTATGACATAATACGTATTACTCCCGTGAAGGAACCTAGCTAGTTATATCACGTGCCCCATTTAATAAACGAACTAATAAACGAACTAGCTCCGCCTGTTCAACCTTGACCATAACGAGTTGAGTTTTAAACTCAGTCAAACTAGTTCAGGCCAAACGACTTAACATCCCTAATTGTACAGTAACTGGTGATTGGAAGCACGAATCTAAATATTTAAAATTTAAAACCAGTTTAAAGTACGCGACTGAGCGTCTCCGAAAGGGAGTTATAAAAAAAAAAAAAAAATAACAAAAAAAAAAAAAAAAAAAAAAAAAAAAAAAAACAAAAAAAAAAAAAAAAAAAAAAAAAAAAAAAAAAAAAAAAAAAAAACCAGTTTAGCCCCCAACAACTTACGATGAAGAAATGTACTTGGCTGATTTTATGTCCGTTCTTAAATTCATCAGCATGGTGATCCCAGGAAAAGGGATAAGGCCACACAAAGTTAATTTTTCGTTTTGCATTACATGAGTTTCAAAATTCCCGGTCGGTCGGTCGGATTTTTTTTTTTAAATCTTTTATAAATTAATAGCCTTATGTTGCATCTAAGGCCACATAAAGTTAATTTCACGCTTTGCATAACATGGAATCAGAAAATTGGGGTTAACAGTCAGAATTTCTATCGACCCTGCCGGATAATTTCGGAAAGTTAATGTCTCCATCGGGTGATACCAGAATAATTTATGGGAAAAAATTAAATAACAAAAATAGAATAATTNTACGTGGCCTAATTTCCAGAAACTTTATCTTTTGATATACCAAACCATTTTAAAAAAGTTGGATCTTTAAGTCCGATATCACAATATGTTTTTAACTAATTAATAAAAATATTCAAATTATTAATATAAATGATAAATCACAGTTGATGTACGTATGTAATTATCAAAAAATGTTAATAAAGATTACCTCATTTATAAATTCTTCTTGATAATTATTTGATCCATAGAGCAATTTAAGCGCAACAGGTCTGCTCAAATTTTGACATTTATCAACCCACTTTGCTATGTATGTAGTTGCAAATCCACCTTTACCTATCTCTTTAAGATTATTAAATTCATCATAAGGAATCCATGATAACTTATATTTTTTTTCTGTCAATATTTTTCAAATTATCATTAATTTCAACAAATTATCATTAATTTCAAGATTATGCAGCCAATCACATTTATTCGCTGCTAATATTTATTTATAAAATTAATCAATTAGGGATTTTAAAAATTATAAAGTATTATAATAATGATAATGCTTGAGATAATACCTGATGTTAAATCTTTTTCCCTAATCGGTGATTAAATATTGAACTTATTAAATATGTATGCATGATCGTAACACGACCACAGATCTATCAATTATTTCAAGATCAGGTGTAATTACTAATAATTTCATCTATTTAAAATATTATTTTTATTTTCAGTTTCTAAACATAAATTTTCGTATTACGCGTCACAATCAAATTATATACCAGTAGTTTGCTTTATGTAAATCTCTTGTTATTCCAATTCCATTTCGATAACATTCCGCAACCAAAGACATTCCACTAGCCTCGCCCATCTCTACAGATTTTTGAGAATAAATGAATGCCTTATGTTCATCCTTTTCAACTCCAATTCCATTAAAACAACAATCTCCAACATTATATGTTCCACTAGCGTCACCCATCTCTGCAGATTTTTGAGAATAAATGAATGCATTATGTTCATCCTTTTCAACTCCAATTCCATTAAAACAACAATCTCCAACATTATATGTTCCACTAGCGTCACCCATCTCTGCAGATTTTTGATAATAAATGAATGCATTATGTTCATCCTTTTCAACTCCAATTCCATTACGATAACAATCTCCAACATTATATGTTCCATCAGCGTCACCCATCTCTGCAGATTTTTGATAATAAATGAATGCCTTATGTTCATCCTTTTCAACTCCAATTCCTTGATCATAACACCATCCAACGCTAAATGCTCCATTAGAATTACCCATCTCTGCAGATTTTTGATAATAAATGAATGCCTTTTGTTCATCCTTTTCAACTCCAAT
>QKWP01001068.1:38815-51099 GCA_003550325.1 Gigaspora rosea
AATACATTGTAGCAGATTTAATTTATCTTTCCAATCCATTTTCGATATAATATGTAAATTATGACGCAAACTACCATATCGAGCACAATCCATAACAAGTATGTAATCTCCCAAATCTTTATCTTTTGATATACCAAACCATTTTAAAAAGTTGGATTAAGTCCGATATTGCAATATGCTTTTAACTAATTAATAAAAAAAGAAATATAAATACAAATTATTAACAAATAATAAGTCAGGAACAAAATACAATAATCGGTAAAAATATTTAATAAAGATTACCTCATTTATTTGATCCATGGAGCAATTTAAGCGCAACAGGCCTGTCCAAATTTTGACTTTTATCATCTCATATAGCATAATATACTAGGGTGGAACATCAACTATGTAAATCAAAACTATGTTAGATACATTGATCAATTTATTATGATCAATTTTTATTGGCGAAATTAATGTAATAAATTGAATATTATTTTATATTGTTTTATAAACAAACGTGAAAGTTTCAAGGTAATTCGATTTCTTGATAATAAATTGAATCGCTTTGAAATTTCAATTATTATTAATATTATGTTCTTAATGTAATTACAGTTAAATATACAATCCGAATTTGAATAAATTTAATTGTTGTTTGTGTAACGTAAAAATCTGTGATATGAAAAGTGCTATAGTTATCTAACATAGTTTTGATTTCTTAGTTGATGTTCCACCCTAATAATATACAGTTGCAAATCCACCTTTACCTATCTCAAAAATATTATTAAATTCATCATAAGGAATCCACGATAACTGATATTTATTTTCTGTTAATATTTTTTCAAATTATCTTCAATTTCATGAATATGCTGCCATTCGCGTTCATATATTTATTTATAAATTTTAATCAATTATAGATTTTAAGATTTTAATAATAATATTAATGATAATACCTGATGTTAAATCTTTTTCTCTAATCGGTGGTTAAATATTTGGAATTATTAAACAAGTATATATAAACGTAACACGACCACAGATCTATCAATTGAATTTCAAGATCAAGTGTAATTACTAATAATTCCATCTTTTTAAAATTTTTATTTTTATTTTCGGTTTCAATTACACCTGATCATATATAAGGCCACGCAAAGTTAATTTTTCGTTTTGCATAACCTGGGGTTTCAAAATTCCGATCGGCGGGTCGGATTTTTTTTTTAAAAAAAAAATTAACTTTACGTGGCCTAAATTCATTCATGTTCATAACTAAGGTCAGTCACGCAAAGTTAATTCTTCGGTTTGAATAACATGGAATCAGAAAATTTTGTTTTTTTTTTTATTGGATACATCGGGTAATTCCGGAAAATCAAGGTCATCATTGGGTGACACCGGAGAAAAAATTAAATGGCAAAAATGGAATAATTGGCACAATAGGAAAAAAAAATTTTTTTTGGAAAAATTTGGTCGCGGGTTATGCAAAACGAAAAATTAACTTTGCGTGGCCTAATTATGGATTGGAACCGCCTAAAAATTTTCTTAATCGTTTAACTGTTTAACCGTTTAATTTGACCGGCATTAAACTAATTCCGGTCCACGACCAACATAATTCTGCCCGGAATTATCGAGCAATTTTTAAGCGGTTAAACGGTTCCAATCCCTATGTCTAATTTGTGGTGCGTCATAACACATTTACAAAAACTTATGTTTAAATTAAAATTTACCTATGATACCAGTAGTTTGCTTTATTTAAATCTCTTGTTATTCCAATTCTATTTCGATAACATTCCGTGGCACCTGACATTCCACTAACCTCGCCCATCTCAGCAGATTTTTGATAATAAATGAAAGCTTTATGTTCATCCTTTTCAATTCCAGTTCCATAAAGATAACAATTTCCAACATTAAATGCACCACTAGCTAAACCCATCTCTGCATATTTTTGATAATAAATGAATGCCTTTTGTTCATCCTTTTCAACTCCAATTCCATCTTCATAACAATTACCAAGTGCAAATGTTCCACCAGAATAGCCCACCTCTGCCGATTTTTGAGAATAATTGAATGCCTTATGTTCATCCTTTTCAACTCCAATTCCATAATGATAACAATATTCATCATTAAATGTTCCACTAGTGTCACTGCAAATTTTTGATAATAAATGAATGCTTTGCGTTCATCCTTTTCAACTCCAATTCCAACACGATAACAATATCCAACATTAAATGTTCCACTAGCGACACCCATCTCTGCAGATTTTTGATAATAAATGTGGCAGATTATAATGAAATCCAGATTAAAATGAAATTATAGTATAAAATCTCAAAACTAAATTTTTTGTGGTGTATTTTTGAGGGTTATTGGTTTAGGATTAGGTTAATTTTAAAGAAAATTATAATAAACAAGTATTAGTGGGTTTTAGAAGGCTAGCAGGTTAAGTAGAAAATGTAGATTTCATTTTAAATTATGATCTGCGACAATAAATGAATGCTTTATGTTCATCCAATTCCATTTATGTTACAACATCCAACTTGAAATGTCCATTAGCATTCCCCATCTCAGCAGATTTTTGATAATAAATGTATGCCTTATATTCATCCTTCTCAACTCCAATTCCATTTTCGTAACAACATCCAACTTGAAATGTTCCATTAGCTTTGCCAATATTTGCAGATTTTTGATAATAAATGAATGCCTTATGTTCATCCTTTTCAACTCAAATTCCATTTCAATAACAATTTCCCATTAAATATTCCAGCAGCGGAACCCATCTTGATAATAAATGAATGTCTTAGGCCACACAAAGTTAATTTTTCGTTTTGCATTACATGAGTTTCAAAATTCCCGGTCGGTCGGTCGGTCGGATTTTTTTTTTTTAGCCTTATGTTGCATCTAAGGCCACATAAAGTTAATTTCACTCTTTGCATAGCATGGAATCAGAAAATTGGGGAGTTAACAGTCAGATTTTCTATCGTCCCTGTCGGACAATTTCGGAAAACTAATGTCTCCATCGGATAATACCGAAATAATTTATGGGGAAAAATTAAATAACAAAAATAGAATAATTGGAACAATTGGGACTTAAAAAAAAAAAAAACAAAAAAAAAAAAAAAAAATTGGAAAAATTGAAAAAATGGGTCGGCGGGTAATGCAAAACGAAAATTTAACTTTGAGTGGCCGACTATAATTAACTAATTAATTATATAGGCACAGAATAGACTAATATGTAGGAAACTTTAAAAGGTATGATCATATGAGTAATGATATCAACGTGGAATTCCTTTATTTTCTCTTTCCAAAGCATGTAGAATTGGTCAGGCGATAGAGCTTTCGTCAGTAAATTCCTTTAAGAGAAGAATTCTAGTCTTATCACTGTAATTAAAATTTATTAAGGATTAAATCCTCACTCTGATTTATACAAGAATACATGTAATTGCAATTTTAAAGAACAAACATTACAACTAAATGTAACATTTTATTCTAAATAAAGTTTGCAAAGTTACTATATTAATTTATGTAAATTGTACTTTCAAGATATCAGAAGTAGAAATGAGACCAGCGGATCTATATTTTAAGCTACAACAAATAGACCATTACCATATTCAATATATTGACAAAGATGTTTATTCATTAAATTAGTAGCATAAAAATTTAGGGTTTTTTACTAATCTGGAATATTTCATATTCTTCCGCTGAAAAATATGACCATCCATCACTTTCAAATGTAGAATCATTTCTAATTCGTTTTTCGTATGAATATGGATAACAAAAACATTTTCTATCTTGATTAGAATTGTTAGACATAAGTAAATCGCAGCCACCACTAAAAAGTGGTCCAAAATTATCCAAACATTTAATTGCATGTTCTGGTTTTATTACACGACTTAAAATAGAATTTTGAATGGCACAATTTTTCAATGAAAAAATAAAGCTATCATTGCAATTCTTATATAAACTAGTTGGATAATCCCAACCGACATAATTATATCCCCCAAGAATTTCATCGGTACCTTTAACCTTTATAACTACAACAAGATGTTTTTGCTTATTGCATAATTTCCAAAATGAATCCGCAGTAAAACCATCCTTAGTTCCACGAAGAAGTAATTTGAATTCGTATGGAGTATCCATTACTGAATATATATATTTTTTTTATCGACCCATGAAGCAATTTCTGCTGCATGTGATTCATTGATAACTGCTGAAAATGGTTCTGTATTTCTATTTGGTAATTTCGGTGTTGAGATTATACGAGGTGGCAGGATTATTGATGATACTTGTCGATTTGGTGATATAAGCTTATCTGTAATATCTTTCCAAAGATTTTTTTCTAGTATCTTTTTATATGGTCGCACATTATCAATAATGTCATCACCAGATATCTGAAAATAACGGATATGAGGTAAACAATTCCTCAAAGTGGTCTTTAAAGCAAGAAAATTTTCACTTGACCAATTTTCAGGATTTGTCGGTAAGCCAGGGTTTTGATCAATTCCCCACTTAATAATATGATTCCAAATTTTTACTTCTTTCATTTGTAAATCATCTCGGCAAATAAGTGAGACTAAAGCATTTTCTTGAAGCGAAGAGAAGTCTTGCGATTCAAAAACTTTATTAGGATGTTTTACCACAACATCATTGCACCATTTTTGTAATTCTTGAAGCTTATCATTCTGAAAAATTTTTTGATAAATACGAGTAAAATTTAAACGAAGCCAATGAGCTTCCGTCTCAATTAAATGTGTTTCAAGATGTTTAGCTAATTCATCAAAAAGAAGCTCATAAGCAATAAACATAAGTTCAAACTTAAATGATGAATTATGATTATCAAGCAAGACCACTCCTCCGTAGATATATCTTTGTAAATTAATTAATTTATATTTTAATTTTCTTATTGCAGAAAATGATAGTATAAATCATAATCATATATAAAAATAACTTACCTGATGATAATTTCAAAATGTTGGATGGAAATGTTTTTTAAATAAAGTGTTTTAATATGATTCTTATCTTTACTGACATTTGCCAATTCATTTCGAAAATGTAAAGATCTATATCTTAAAATTGCTGAATGTGCTTGGAATACTTTGGTATTTGGTGATTCACCAACATTAATAACCGTATTATAATCTTCTTTATCATCAAGAAGTTCAAGATAGTTATCTGAAAGTTTTTCCAAAAATTTTAAAACCATTTTAAATATGTGTAAAAAATTCTTTATTGGCGTATAAAAAGATAATGTACTATTATGTAGCACACTTAATATATTTGTCGACCATTTCCTTTTTAAATAAGGAATTGATACAAAGACTTTTATGTTACAGTAATTTCAAAATTTAGAAATTATATATAAGGATCTGCCTTTACTTCATCGACAGCTCATTTAACTGCATCACACCAAGTGAAGTTTATAGGTGAAATGATTGTTGGCAGCATCGTTATATACTATCTAAATTTATGCCAAAAGATAAGGTTTGAATAATGAATAGTGTGTTTTATAATTTATGAATTTTTTTTTTTGAAATAGCAAAAAGTTTAAGTACAATAGATAATATAAGAAATGTATATATTTACGTATAGTTAAAAATGCCAAATTTATAATAATAGACACTAGCTACAAGTTAATTTAATAATATCTTAAATTTAAAATAGCTAATACAGCAAAACCTCTAGAGGCACACACTCTGATATAATCTCCATAAATGAAGAATTTATTATTGTTCTCTGAATGCGTGAGTTGAAGTTTGAATCCTGTAGAGCACAATCGACAGATCTAAATTCATAATAAAAATTTTCATTATAGTAATAATATTATCTGATATAATATTATTAGCTTATATATGAGATAATTAAATCGCAAAATCTTAGTGCAAACAAAGTAGGGATGCATCGGTCCTGAAAAAGACCGGTCCAGGACCGGGACCGGACCGGGACCGATAAGGACCGTGGGACCATTAAAGGACCGGTCCTGGGACCGGTTCGGTGAAGTTAAATTTATGCAAAAAATAAAGTTTGAATAATGAATAGTGTATTTTATGTTTTATGAATTTTTTTTTAAAATAGCAAAAAGATTAAGTACAATAGATAATATAAGAAGTGTATATTTACGTATAATTAAAAATGGTGATATAAAATTTAATTTTTAACACCAGGGTGATATCACCTCATTATAAATGTTTTTTTTTAAAAAAAATAAATAAGTTTACTATTAAAGGTTAGGGTTAGGGTTAGGGTAATATTAAGAAAGAAGCTGTATTATATGCAAAATTAGACGCTTAAAACTTTTATTTAGAAATATAAAGCAGTTTCCATGATAAAATTTTTGTTATTTAAAGATTCTTTGTCTTAAGTTTTTTTTTAGTTTTGCTACACTAAATCTTGAATTTGATTGATTCTACATATAATGAGGTGAAATCACTCCGGGAGCAAATTAGCAATAGTCTAAATCTTAAACAAATGCTAAATTTAATAATAAACAATTTATAATAATAGACACAAGCTACAAGTTTTATTTGATTGATTTAATTAAGAATATGTTGAATTTAAAATAGTTGGTTAATACAGTAAAACCTCTCAAGAGGCACACAACTCTAAGATACAATCTCCATAAATGAAAATTTTCTCGTTGTTCTCTAAATGAGCGTGTTAAAAGTTTGGATCCTGTAGAACGCTAATAAAAATTTTCATAATTGTAATAATTTTATTTTATAAATATTATTAGCTTATATAATAGATAATTAGATCACAAAATCTTTCGCAAAAAAGATAATAGCCTATTTGATTTTGCTAGAATAAATTAAAAAAATTTTTTTGAATAAATCAACAGAAATAATTATACAGAAGCAATCGCCATTATTTGAATTATATGTCAAGATCAATTAAGTTAAATTTAAATTTATAAAAGAAATAAAATGATAAATTTATTATATGCTCAAAAGTTTCGTAAAAATGACAATTTGAAATAGAACTAATATCTAATGAATTAATGGAAAAGCTTGCAAGGCTATATTATTGATTATCCTGCTTTAAAATACAGTATCTGAGAATAAATCACATTTTAACTATTCTACATTATCATATATATTAACGTATATATATTTATCTAGTGAAATAATCACATCAAATTTTTAGCATTATGGCTTTTTTTTGATTAATCTTATTCTTCTACTATAGATGCAGACTTATTTAACGTTTCAGTTGAGCTTTATTTTATAAACTGCTTTTTTTATATGGGACGTAGCATAGTGATGTCATAAGTGTATATCTTCAACTGAAAATGTAACAATCCTGACGATAAATGTAGATTCATTTCTAATACGTTTTACATATGACATTTGGAGATTTTAACATTGATTATTTTGATTAAAATTGTAATACATAGTTAAATACCAAAAATTGGACCACTAATAGAGTGAAAAATAATTGCACGTCCTGGTTCTTTCACATGACTTAAAATGGAACTTTGAAATTGTATAAAGCTATCATTGCAACGTTTATAATTACAAACTTATTAATTCCGACTGACAGAATTAGTAAAGGTTTGTTTGTTTACAGAGATAAAACCAAATTAAGTTCCAAGAAGAAGTAATTTGACTCGTATAAACTATTAATTGCAGAATATGTAATAGCTTCTTTATCAACTCATGAAGAAATTTCGGTTGCATGTGCTTCGTTGATAATTGTTGAAAATGGCTGTGTATTTGTTTAGATATTTCTGGTCGTTAATTTTGGTGTTAAAATTATAAGAGATGGAAGTATTCTTGAAGATATTGATTGTTTAGATTCATGGCTTTTCAAAATATCATTCCAGCCATTTTTA
This sequence comes from Gigaspora rosea, assembly GCA_003550325.1. Taxonomy (NCBI): domain Eukaryota; kingdom Fungi; phylum Glomeromycota; class Glomeromycetes; order Diversisporales; family Gigasporaceae; genus Gigaspora; species Gigaspora rosea. Next base: position 46,605 of record QKWP01001068.1, read on the forward strand.
CATTGTTCAGTATACTGTTACTAAGAATCCGAAATAAAGAACATAAGGTAAACAATTTGTAAAGTGGCCTTTAAAATTAGAAATTTTTCATTTGACCAATCTAGAAATTTTGTCAGTAAGGCAGGGTTTGGAGCGATTACCATTCGATAACATGATTCCAAATTTTTACTTAATTTATATGCAGTCATCTCGTTAATAAGTTGAAGTCTCCGATTTAAAAACTTTATCAGGATCCTTTACCACAATATCACTATTTTTGTAATTCCTGAAGCTTATCATATTTAAAAATTTTTGATAAATACGAATAAAATTTAAATAAAATTTAAATGAAGCCAATGAGCTTTCATCTTAATTAAATGTGGTTCAATATGTTTGCTAAAGAAATTCATAAGTAATAAGCATAAGTTTAAACTTAAATGATGAATTATGGTTTTCAAGTAAGATCACTCATCAGTAGATATATCTTGTTAATTTATATTTTAAGTTTCTTATTGTAATCATGATATTATAAATCATAATCGTATATAAAAATAATCTACTTGATGATAATTTTAAATTGTTGGATGGAAATATTTTTTAAATAAAGTGGTTTAATATGATAATTACCTTTACTCACACTTGCCAATTCATTATGAAAATATAAAGATATGTATTTTAAAATTGCTGAATGTGCTTGGTATACTTTGGTGTTTTTTGGTGATTCACCAACATTAAAATCTTTATCATCAAAAGTTCAAGATAGTTATCTGAAAGTTTCAAAAAATTTTACTAAAATTTTGTAAATTCTTTATTAAACGTAAAAAAGCAATCTACGATTATGTAGCATTTTTTTATATTTGGCGACCATTCATTTTAATTACAAAGGATTTTGTACTAATTTTAGGAATTGTATCTAAATTTAATTTCCAAAAATAAAGGTTGAATAACGAATAGTGTATTTTGTGATTTATAAAATTTTAATATTATATAAAATTTCCAAAAGATTAAGTGTAATATATAATATAAACTAGAAATTGCACATGCGGGTGGCTTCGCCGCCCATTAACTTAATAATTAGATATACAGTGTCAGATGGAATGCCTATAACATAATATTACCTTACTAAAGCGATATTTCTTTTATTTTAATAAAAATGAAAGTGGGTATCACCAGCACTTTTGTTGCACTACTTTGCCTAATCTTGTTACCGCTAACTTCTTTAATATTCTATCAAATGATATACATTGCACATAATCATAAGTCATTATATGAGGACCTCCACAGCAAAAAGGGGCATGGGACAAAAATTTTAATTTTGTAACTTTATAAAAATTGTATTCCTATTGATCCAATTCTTCAAGAATTTGATTAAAATAAAAAAAATTTTTTTTGGCCCATTGCCCCCTTTTGCTGTGAAGGATCACATATGGGATTCTTTCACTTCTTCAATCCCTCTATTTATCATTCTCAAATTGTTATGTCTCGATTGAAATGCGCCTTCATTATGATGATTTCTGTAATAATTTTCATTTTATTTATGCGGCATTTAAATAAATAAGTTTTATGCCCGTCGGCTAAATAACGAGAATAAATAGTTTATTTTAAAATCTACAGATTAATAAAATTATATTTTAAATATTCATGAAATTGAGTGATTATCTTAACCGTTTAATAATCATCCTTAACGTTCAACATTATGAATAATAAAAATATTCATAGCAAATATCGATGATGTCTTAAAACTTTGTTTAATTACCGTTAACCTTCATAACCGCAACAATGTTTGTTTGTTTATCACATTATTTCCAAATGAAACTTTGATAAAATCATCTCTTGTTCAAAAACCCGTATGAATTATTTGTGCTGAATAAATGCGTTCTTTTCCATCATTCCATGAAGCAATTGATGTGCATGTATTTGCTTGATAACTGTTGAAAATGGGTTTGTATTTCTACATGATAACCTTGGTGTTGAGATTATACGAGGCAAAAGGATTATTGATGATATTTGTCGATTTGTGACAAAACTAATAGTTATATCCTTCCAAAGATTTTTCAAAGATTTAAAGGTATGGTTATACTTTATCGACATTTTCGTCACTAAATATTTGACAATAACGAATATGAAGCAAACAATTTCGCAATGCTGTCTTTAAAAACTAGAAAATTTCATGATCAAATTTTCAGTAAGCCAGTATTTTAGGCGTTTCTCATTCAATATCATAATTCCAAATTTTCACTTCTTCTATTTGCAAGTCATCTCGACTAATAATTGAGATTAATATGTATTCTTGAAGCGAGACGAAATCTTCTGATCCAAAAATTTTATCAGGGTATTTTACTATAATTTCATTGTTTTTATAATTTTTGCAACTTATCGTTCTAGAAATTTTTTTTATAAATTTGAGCAAAATTTAGACTAAGCCAATAAGTTTCCGCTTGAATTAATAAGTTTTAAGGTGTTTATCTAATTCATCGAAAAGAAATTCACAGGCAATAAAACATAAGTTCAAAAATAAATGATGATTTATGGTTTTCCGATAAGGCAACTCCTCCGTATATATAACTTTGGTTTAGTTAATTGAAATTTTAGATTTTTATTGTAGCTTACAATAATATAAATTATAATCGTATATATAAAATAGCTTATCTGATGATAATTTCAAATTGCTGGGTAGGAACGTTGTTTAAATCAAGTGTTTCGATATTATTCTTATATTTGCTGACACATGCTAATTCATTATGAAACTATATAATGATCAGTATTTTAAAATTGTTGAACGTGCTTGGAATATTTTAAATTCTAAAAAGTGTAAAAATTTATTTATTGTGCAGTAACTGGTGATTGGAAGCATGAATCTAAATGTTCAAAAATTAAAACCAGTTTAGCCACAACACCTTACGATGAAGAAAATGTACTTGGCTGATTTTATAAATTCAGCATGGTGACCCCAGGAAAAGGGATGATCTATTTAAGTAATTAATTATATAGTCACAGAGTAGACTAATTCATAACTTTTAAAAGGTATGATCATATGAGTAATGATATCAAACGTGGAATTCCTTTATTTTCTCTTTCCAAAGCATGTAAAATTGGAATAAATTCCTTTATGAGAAGGTCGAGTCTTATCAAAGTTAATTCGGAGCGTTCTCAAACGCCTGTATTAGTGAGTCGATATGTGTCGGAAATATGCCGAAATTAAATTTTAATCAGTGGAAATATTTTAACCGATCAAACACGCTTATTATTAAATAAACATGACACGACTTAAAGTTTTAAAACGTGACGAGGTATGTGACGGAGTGTGGTTATATAATGACTTGGTAGTAATGAAACTGTGTATTACAGTTGTTCGTTATGGTTTTACATAGATTATTGTGATTCTCCTAAGTTGTGGCGAAGGTTTAATGGCTAGACATAAATGAAGTATAAATTGAAGGTCCAGAAATGAACAAGATGGTATTGTAGGGCTGGGATTTAGCTTTCGAAGCATATTATCAATAAAAAAATTTTTTATGAGTTGTTAGAGACATGTAATTTTATATCATTTCTTTATAGATGCAATTTTGTTGGCAGAATCATTTCCAAACGCATGTAGCATGATACAATACTAGATACATAAAAGCATTTCGTAAAATAGTATACCTGCTTAGCTTAATAATAATAATATGCGTTTAAACATGTCAATATATCAGTCTAGTAACTGCCTTTCCATACGTGTCAAGAACAATTACGGTGTTTTCAAATTACTGTGACCAGCAATCAGGAATCTAGAAAAAATGCCAATATGTGATTGGCGAAAAATTATTCTATAAATTTTTTGACCAATATCAGCATTTTTATAGCAGGTCAAATAATTTGCATGCACTGTAATTAAAATTTATGAAAGATTAAATCCTTACTCTGATTTATACAAGAATGCATGAAATTGCGATTTTAAAGAAACAAACATCACAACTAAATGTAATGATTTTATTCTAGATAAAGTTTGCAAATTTACTATTATTAATATTTATGTAAATTATATTTTCAAGATATCAGAGAAGATAATAGTAGAAATGAGGCCAGCGGAGCTATATTTTAAGCTACAACAAATAGACCATTACCATATTCAATATATTGATAAAGATGTTTATTCATTAAATTAATAGCATAAAATTTAGGGTTTTTTAATAATCTGGAATATTTCATATTCTTCCGCTGAAAAATATGAATATCCATCACTTTCAAATGTGGATTTATTTCTAATTCGTTTTTCGTATGAATATGGATAACAAATACATTTTCTATCTTGATTAGAATTATTCGACATATTTAAATCACCGTAACCAAAAAGTGGTCCATTATTATGCATACATCTAATTGCATATTCAGGTTTTTTTACACGACTTAAAATAGAATTTTGAATAATACCATTTTTCAGTGAATAAATAAAACTATCATTGCAATTCTTATAGGATGCTTTTCCAGTTAGATTATCCCAACCAATAGGATTATAACCACCAAGTATTTCATC
>QKWP01001068.1:55027-83273 GCA_003550325.1 Gigaspora rosea
GAGATAAGATGTTAAAATTTGTCTTTTTTGATCAAAAATCCAAAATTGTGCATCAAATCTCTAAATTGCAAGTAATTATAAAAACAAAACAGCCATTTTGATGCATGTTTAGGTGCTGAACAGGTTTCTTAGTGCATTTTGTTAGAATCAATTAATAAATATTTGTGAATTATAAGATTTTATAAAATTTTATTAATAAATTTCTATAAAATCTTATGATTCATAAAATTTTACTAATTTATTCTAACAAAATGCACTAAGTAAACTTGTTCAGCGCCAAAAAATACATATAAATATATTGGACTCAGACCAGTCTGCAGACTTCGGACCAGACCCGGACCGGACTCATAGTTCTGAAATTAGTAAAATTTAAAGTCTGAGTCTGGTCTGATCCCAGACCGGACCCGGACCGGACCAGACCCGGACCGGACCTAGGAGCACTAGTCACAGAGTAGACTGCTACATAGGAAACTTTAAAAGGTATGATCACATGAGTAATGATATCAAATGTGGAATTCCTTTATTTTTTTCTTTCTAAAGCATGTAGAATTCGTCAGGCGATAGAGCTTTTTGTCAATAAATTCATTTATGAGAAGAATTCGAGTCTTATCAAAGTTAATTCAGGTCGTTCTCAAAGACTGTATTAGTGAGTCGATATGTGTCGGAAATATGCCGCAATCAATTAAATTTTAATCAGTGGAAATCTATTTTAACCGATCAAACACTGATCAAACACGCTATCATTAAATAAACATGACACAGCTTAAAGTTTTAACCGTGACAAGAGATGTGACGGAGTGTGGTTAGATAATGACTTGGTAGTAATTAGTAATGAAACTGTGTATTACAGTTGTTTTGTTATGGTTTTACAGAATAGATTATTATGAGACTCCTAAGTTGTGGCGAAGGTTTAGTGGCTAGACATAAACAAAAGTTTAGAGTGAAGGTCCAGAAATGAACCAAGATGGTATAATAGGGCTGGGATTTAGCTTTCGAACATATTATCAATAAATAATTTTTATGAGTAGTTAGAGACATGTGATTACTTATTGTGCTTATATCATTTCCTTAAGGATGCAATCTTGTTGACAGAATCATATCCCAACGCATGTAGCATGATTCAATACTAAATACATAAAAGCATTTCGTAAAATAGTATACCTACATAACATTAATCATAATAATAATAAGCATTTAAACATGTCAATATACTGTATCAGTCTAGTAACCAACCTTTCCATACTGTGTCAAGAACAATTACAGTGTTTTTCAAATTACTGTGACCAGCAAATTTCACGTATCACATTAGAAATCAGAGATCAAGAAAAAATGCCAATATATGTTTGGCGAAAAATTATTCTATAAATTTTTCGACCAATCTTATATCAGCATTTTTATAGATTCCTAATTCCCAGTGTTATATGTGAAATTTTCTGGTCAAATAATTTGCATGCACTGTAATTAAAATTTATGAAGGATTAAATCCTTATCTGATTTATACAAGAATACATGTAATTACGATTTTAAAGAAACAAACATCACAACTAAATGTAATGATTTTATTCTATTTAAAGTTTGCAAAGTTACTGTTATTAATATTTATGTAAATTATTCTTTCAAGATATCAGAGAAGAAAATAGTAGAAATGAGGCCAGCGGAGCTATATTTTAAGCTACAACAAATAGACCATTACCATGTTCAATATATTGATAAAGATGTTTATTCATTATATTAGTTAGCATAAAAATTTATTACATTTTACTAATCTGGAATATTTCATATTCTTCCGCTGAAAAATATGACCATCCATCACTTTCATATGTTGATCCATTTCTAATTCGTTTTTCGTATGAATATGGATAACAAATGCATTTTCTATCTTGATTAGAATTATTTGACATATGTAAATCACTGCCACCACCAAAAAGTGGTCCACAATTATATCTAGACCTAATTGCTCTTCCTGGTTCTTCTACACGACTTAAAACAGAATTTTGAATGGTACCATTTTTCAATGAAAAAATAAAGCTATCATTGCAATTTTTATAATGCTGATCATTTTCGTCCGGTTTATCCCAACCAATAGGATTATAACCACCAAGAATTTCATCGGTACCTTTAACCTTTATAACTACAACAAGATGTTTTTGTTTATTACATAATTCCCAAAATGAATCCGCAGTAAAACCATCTTTAGTTCCACGAAGAAGTAATTTGAATTCGTATGGATTATCCATTACTGAATACATATTTTCTTTTTTATCGACCCATGAAGCAATTTCTGCTGCATGTGCTTCATTGATAACTGTTGAAAATGGTTCTGTGTTTCTACTTGGTAATTTCGGTGTTAAGATTATACGAGGTGGCAGGATTATTGATGATACTTGTCGATTTGGTGATATAAGCTTATCGGTAATATCTTTCCAAAGATTTTTTTCTAGTATCTTTTTGTATGGTCGCACATTATCAATAATGTCATCACCAGATATCTGAAAATAACGGACATGAGGTAAACAATTCCGCAAAGTGGTCTTTAAAGTAAGAAAATTTTCTTTTGACCAATTTTCAGGATTTGTCGGTAAGCCAGGATTTTGAGCAATTCCCCACTCGATAATATGATTCCAAATTTTTACTTCTTGCATTTGTAAGTCATCTCGGCAAATAAATGAGACTAAAACATTTTCTTGAAGCGAAGAAAAGTCTTCCGATTCAAAAATTTTATCAGGATGTTTTACCACAATATCATTGCACCATTTTTGCAATTCTTGAAGTTTATTATTCTGGAAAATTTTTCGATAAATACGAGTAAAGTTTAAACGAAGCCAATGATCTTCCGTCTCAATTAAATGTGCTTCAAGATGTTTAGCTAATTCATCAAAAAGAAGTTCATAAGCGATAAGCATAAGTTCAAACTTAAATGATGAATTATAGTTTTCAAGCAAGACCACTCCTCCGTAGATATATCTTTGTAAATTAGTTAATTTATATTTTAAGTTTCTTATTGCAGAAAATGATAGTATAAATCAACATCGTATTTAAAAATATCTTACCTGATGATAATTTCAAATTGTTGGATGGAAATATTTTTTAAATAAAGTGTTTTAATATGATTCTTATCTTTACTGACATTTGCCAATTCATTTCGAAAATGTAAAGATCTATATCTTAAAATTGCTGAATGTGCTTGGAATACTTTGGTGTTTGGTGATCCACCAACATTAATAACCGTATTGTAATCTTCTTTATCATCAAGAAGTTCAAGGTAGTTATCTGAAAGTTTTTCAAAAAATTTTACAGCCATTTTAAACATGCGTGAAATTCTTTATTGGCGAAAAAAAGACATGTTATTGTACAATTAGGTAAGTAGCACACTTTATATATATTTGTCGGCCATTTCCTTTTTTAAATAAGGAATTGATTCACCGATAGCTGATTTAGCTGCATCACACCAAGTGAAAATTTATTCGTGCAACTAATCAAATGCTAATCATAACCCTATGTGATATTGGCTAAATCACTTTCGGTGAAGTGAGCAGTACCGTTATATGATATAAATCTAAATTTATACCAAAAGATAAGATTTGAATTATGAATAATGTGTTTTGTAATTTATAAATTTCTTTAAAAATGGCAAAATTCTTAAGTACAATAGATAATATAAGAAGTGTATATAGTTACGTATAATTAAAATTAAAAATGGTTGACATAAAACTTAAATGCTAAATTTAATAATTGATATAAACTACAAGTTATATTTGATTAATTTAAGAATATGTTAAATTTAAAATAGTTAATACTGTAAAACCCTTCTAGAGGACACACTCTAAATATGGAATCTGCATAAATGCAATTTTTCTCGTTGTTTTCTTAATGCGTGTTTTTAAAAGTTTGGATCCTGTAGAGCTCATTTGGAGAGATCTAAATTCATAATAAAAATTTTCATTATAGTAATAATTTTATTTGTTATAGTTTTATTAGCTTATATATGAGATAATTAGATCGCAAAATCTTGCGCAAACAAAGTAGATAGCCTATTTGATTTACCAAAATAAATTAAAAATAAATTAATAAATCAACAAAACTAATTTTATAGAAGCAATCGGTATTACTTGAATTATGATGGTCTATTAAGTTAAATTTATAATAAGGAATAAAATGATAAATTTATATTTATAACTCTAAAACACAAGGGACCGAGTATAACCTGAAATAAAACAAATATCTAATGAATAACTTTATTCTGGATATATTCTGAATAAGCTCGCAATGTTATATTATTGATTATCATGCTAAAATATAATATCAGAAAAGAAAATACATTTTAAACTATAATACAATATATATTAACTTCAATATCGACACAAAAATATTATATTAACCTCCATAGGTTTCATGCAATGATTTTGATTACGAAAATATAAATAATTTAAAAGAATTTTTTCATAAAATGATTTCAAGAGAAAGTGGATTTATCACTTATTAATAAACTATAGCATTGGTTGATAAAGGTTTCACAAAAACATAGTATTATATATTAATGTTTAATAAACTTTGAATTTTTTTTTAAATATATAAAGTTGTTTGCTTACATTTAATAAAAGTTACTAAGCTGGCGGAAATTTGAACGCTTAATTTTAAATAAACTTATTAACATCTACACTTATTGACTAAGTTGATAAAATATTAAAACTTTTATAAGAATAATTTTTTATTTTAATCTTTTTTTTATCTCGGTAAACTATCATTTTTTAATTCCCATTATTTTATTTCAATTAATTATCCTATCTTATTTCTTACTACAATACATATGATCATATTGTTCATTTATTATTCATCTATCAATACTGCCGTCAGTTATGTAATTTACGTACATGACAATAATCACTAAAATTTTTGCTATAATTATTATAAATCCAAAAGATGAAAAAGATGAACATGTTAAAAATCTAATTTATTTAAAAATATTATTATACATTGCCACATTGAAATAAATTAAATTGATTTTAATGTTCTCAAAGAAATGGTATTTATTAGAATTGTTTAGATATCGTTTATGAATTTTTATAGAATTCATAGTTAATAAATGAAAAAGATGCTCATGACATGGGGTTTTTAAATATAGCTAGGTCTAGTAGAGAAATTTATAAAATTCAAAGGATGCTACGATAGTATAAAAAATTAAGTAGAATACAGTAAATATAACAATTATTTGAGTTGCTTAATTTATCTCTATTTTAATGTATCTTCATCCTTGCAATCATGTCCATGTTTTCTGCTTCTGTCAATAAATCAATATTGAGTTATATTTATCTAATATGGGACATTTTTAGTAGAGATAATATCCATAGAAAAAATTGCTACCAAGACATTATTAAAATTTCATTACTGTATAAATCCTTACATATTCCTGATGAAAATTCTATCTAGGTACAATGCTTTATTTATGATTGCTGAATTTGAGTTTTTGGTTAAAAAAAAAGAAGTTAATTAATGCTTTTGTAAATAAAAATCACCTTCCTTCTAATATGAAACTTAAATAAATAAATACCTTAATTTAATCCATTAATACTGTATACTTATTTTGATTTTAATCTTACCCCAGAACACCTTTATCCTCTAACAAAAAAAATTCCTTACTAAATTTTGATATAAATTCTGATCTTTCCCATTCCTAGCCTCACTCTAACTCTATTAAGCCACTGTATAAATAAGAAAAAAAATGTAGTAGAAAATATGACTATTGAAAAAGAAGTAAATCATAAGTGGTTGTGAACGAATGAGTCGCTCTTGGTACTAAGATGTAAATAATGCTTATGGCCTTCATACAAACTTAAAAGTATCCACTAGAATAGCTCTCACAAAAAGCTGATACGTTATCAAATCACTTAAGTGATTTTCTTGGCAACCCACTCCTTCACTATCTTTTGTAACATTAGATTCCTATCTTAATCAAGGTGGAAGCAGCGACTCCCCACTTTCTATTTGTTGTTGCAATATATAAAATTAATTTTGATATAAGAGCATGCTCAATTAATCTATTAAGTGTGAACTCATCTTTTTTTGTTTAATAAAATTTCAAGACAGAGAGAGAAAGTCATTTCTAATCTTAACTTCTGATTATAATTTAAAAAATTTTCTTGAGAACAATTATTATTGAACTTACAAAACTATAAATATCAGACATAAAATTTTCAAAATTAATAAACTGAACATTGTTTTAAATCCTATGAATTATGCATATTGTTGAGGGCAGACTGGGTCCGGGTGCACGAAAGAAAGACGAATAAGTCAACACAACACACACACAAAAACACAACCAAACGATAAGGCCAATAAACAGAGGCGTATCGATTTGGCAAGGTAAGGCGTTATTGAACTTAGGTTTAGTTGGTTTTTTATTTAAGAAAAAGGAAACGAAAGGTACACAATTTTTATTCGAATTAATTTCAGACACTTTCGAACACTTTACAAAAAGAACTAATTTCTACTCTATTTATAGAACTATCAAAAGAAACAAAAAGAAGGAAATCGAAAAAAGGAAGAAAAGGCTATCACGCCATATCTTACACATTTTCAACTAACTACCGATTTCAGTTAAGGTCAATCACGGAAGTATGCACTTAATTTCACTGCCTCGTAATTTTCATCGTGAAAATTATGACACGGCCTCACGCTATACCCGATTTGGCCTTGCAGGAAATTAATTTTAAAATCACGATTTAAATGATTTTTCCATTTCCGGTATTTTTCTATCATTAGGACAACTTCCTTAAACAAAGGGCGCCTTTCTTCTGATTATTTTCTTGATGACTTGTCCTCATTAAATTGTTCCGGGTCTTGATCTGATCCTTCTTTGATCTTCTTTTTCTTGCTGATATCTTCGTGATAACGGCAGAGCTTTTATCCAGTTCGAGGCTTAGGACACGGGGCTTGGGTATGGGACTTTTTATCATGGGAACTTCTTCGTAATACTAGAACCAGGTGCGGGAAAGTTTTTTTTTTTTTAAACGTGACTGCCCTGTGAATCACGGGTGTCACGAGAATTTGATTTTCCGAGGTCACATGTCTACCGGCGGCTCTTTCGGTCGGATATATGGTTATCACGGGATTCCGGTCTACCTGCAACAATATAATCATTGTTAAAACAATGGTAATATGCAAGATTACGACAAGTAATTTTCTATGAATTCTGCATATTATCATTGTTAAAATGCTGTAATGGCAATATACAGAATTCATAGGATGATTTGTCGTACTAATTTGCAAGGTGCAATAAATGTAAAAAGCCTGATTCATAAACATGTATATAAATTTTTTTATGATTAGGACCTATAATAAAGATTTCCCGATCCTTCGCTGGATATCATGAATAGTGATGCCTGACGAAATGGAGAAACCTGACGAAACCTTAAGTTTCGTCATTGACGAAACTTGACGAAACTTATGGTTTCGTCATTTCGTCAAGGTCTATAATCATGAATACTTGTTAATCATTTTTTAATTGGCTAACAGATGTCAAAAAATCAGGTGAAACCAGAAAATTAATCCTACACCGTAATTATTACGATACTCCTTTTGTTTTAGCATACACTAGGGATGGTAAAAAAAACGGTTTAAACAGTTTTTTAACTTTTTTTAAACAATAGAAGTCTGAGCACAATTACGTCATAAGGTATTAAAACATTTAACAGATTTAAATCAAACAAACAAGGTTCTTAATATCGTGTTTTAAAACATTTGCATACACTGATAAGTGAAAAATTTATAAAAAAAATATTTTATTATAATTATACACAATGTACCAAAACTCTATATAAAATTGTGTATCATACTTAATGAAAAAACAAAATAATAATAAAATGAAAAAAAAACAAATAATAATAAAATGAAAAATAAACAAATACTAATAAATGAAAAATAAACAAATACTAATAAAATAAAAAAGAATATTAAAATAACACGATGTAATATAATAAACTAAATAACAAAATATTTCAAAAATAAAACTCTGTTTACTAACATCAAAATTGGTTTCGATACAAACGTACCAAAGTTTTAGATAATAAATTTTATCTTTTAGTGCCTAAATAAAAACATACATAAAACCACCATTTTTAAATAAATACTAGTGTAATATAAATAAATCATCTGTATTGATGGTTTTTTCAGTATATTCATGTTGTGATGTAACAGATTCCATTGTTTTTATGATACTATCAGCTTCCATAAATTTATTTTTAATATCAATTTCAGAAACGTAATCACCATAACGATTCAAAAAACTAAGAATAAATTCGTAACTATCATATCGAAATTCTTCCTCATCATTATCTTCACTAACATCATCATTATTATTTTCTTCCTCATAATCATTATAAATTTCATTAACATTGTCATCATTATATTCTTCCTCATAATTACTATATTCTTCTTCATGGTTACTATATTCTTCCTCGTAATTACTATATTCTTCCACATCACTATGATTTTCATCATTAATATCATCATTTTGATCATTTTTGCTTCCAACAGCTTCAATATCATCATATTTCTCATAATCACTATAACATTTGTCATAAACATCACCATTAACTTCAATTTTATCGATTTCATTAACATTATTATCTTTTTTAACTTTGCAATCATCATCTTTAACGTTATTATCTTTTTTAACTTTGCAATCGTCATCTTTAACGTTATTATCTTTTTTAACTTTGCAATCATCATCTTTAACGTTTTCAATTTCATTAACTTCATTAACTTTATCCTTTTCAACTTTTTTACTCGATTTTATAATACTATACCATTTTTGAATTTTACAAAAAACATCTTTAGCAGTTGGCCGTTCTTGTGGATTTGAATCCATGCATTTCTTAGCCAGTCTAACATAAAAATCGGGAGTACCGAAAGCAAATTCTGGTCGAAATCCTTCCAAAATCTTAAGAAAAAGGCTATTATCATATTCTTCACCATAAAAAGGTCTTTTTCCAGTTGACATTTCAGCCATGATAACGCCTAAAGCATAGATATCAGTCGCTTGTGTAGATTGATAACCCTTCAGCACTTCAGGTGCGACATAGGGCAAGATTCCAAAAATTTTTTTTCCGTCAATGTTAACTTCATTGTTCTTTTTTGATGATCCTAAGTCAGAGATATAAGATTGCTCATTTACTTTATCTTGTAAAATATTGCCGCTATGAATGTCACCATGAACATAGCCTGATTTATGAATTCGTCCTAAATCAAATGTTATATACATAAGATGTTTCAATTTTTTTTCCCATGTAAGAGTTTTGAAATTTGATGTTAAATATTCACGAAGATTTCCTCCATTAGCAAATTGAAATACCATCAAGTATTTATTAGTTTTTATGTCTTGAGTTAATCCATATATTTTAAGTCCACTACCAGTTAATCTACATTGTACATGATTTTTAAACTTGTATGATAAATAGTACATTAGTTCAATAAATGATAAATAAAATTTTATCTAATAACGATCTCAACTTACTTCTTCAATACCAGATAAAGTTTTGAGCGCAACAAGACTAGATGGTTCTCGCGATTTCGTATGAATATTATCGTCACGATCAACTGTTCGTATGCCATCCAACCAGGTTGCCGAAAATACAACACCAAATCCCCCATAACCGATTTGCTTAATATTTTCAAATCTATTAAATTCGATCCATTCAATTACATCATTATGGCTGATAGATTTAAGCTGAAATTCTTTAATCATATAATCAATATTTATATTTCTACTTGTCCATCCACGAATCGTTAGGTATGGATCACATGTTATACACCAGGCATGAACAGTATTGTATTGTTCACAATACGTACATTTTCCATTGATAGAATTCCTTATAAGAATCAATCGATAAACATTTGAAATTATTCAATTTATATATTTATTCAAATTTTATAATTTTAAAGTAATTTATACATATACTTACCGACTAAAATCAGCCGAATAAAAGATTAATCGGAGAACCACAATGTTAAATAAATATTAATATAAATATACATGAATATTTATTTTATACTCACACGCTAAATTATAATAATGTGAATGAATGAATTTAGTACTGAAAAGCTTTCGCTACTTTAACAGGTTTATCAATAATTTTTTTTTATTTTATACTCACTCGCTAAATAATAATAACGCGAATGGCGAAATTTAGCTATGGAATGGCTTTAGTTAAATAAGTTTATTGATAAAAGTTTTTAATACTCACAGACTAATGTTTGTGAGGTGAATTGAAATTTTAATATGTATAAACTGCATAATTTATTAAATATAATCATTTTATACTCACCCACTAAATTAAAATGAATTGAATATATATATATATTTGAATAACTTGTTAAAAAGTCTATTGATAAACGTTTTTTACACTTACTCGCTAAATTCACATGAATGAATTGAAAAGATAAGGTTAAATATATCTGATATGATTTTTTTGACAATCATAACATTACGTATTTGCATAAAAAATTGCACTATTTAATTTTATCAGATAGTGAAATTTTTTAGGAACGTAACTCAATCATCAGCTTTAGCTAATACTAACTCTAGATCGGGACAAACTTAATTGTCGTGTTGAATATGTAACTTTTAGCCTATTGGTAACCGTTTTTACTAGCTAACGGGCCTATTACAATGGCGAATTTTTGTGGCTAGAGCTTTCATATTATGATTTTTTTTTATATTAATCTACGCGTCTCGCACTGAAAAATGTATAATTATGTGTGGAACTAATTTAGAAGTTCTACTTCTAAATTAATCTATTTATTTTCATTTTAGAGCTCGGCCAATGAACTAGACACATTTACAGTCAAGTGAATTACTCGGATTAGTTTCTAAGCATTTAACGTTATCGATATAGATAGGGGTTTGGATTTTAAGCTATATAAATCATCCGTATTGTATTCAAAATTATTGTCCCTTTTAATCAATCAGTTAGTATTTTATATCACGTCTTGGGAGTGTCTGAATCCCTGGCATATTTTTCAATTAGTGTGGCGCATAGATCAATATAATATGACCATAATTTGAATCTGCATTTACGAATTCTCTAGCCACCTCTCATATAATAAATAATTACTTTTGTATATATGATTTTAAAGCCTCTATATTAGTACAGCTCTTTATATGCATATTTTTAAAACTTACTATGTGTTCAGCTGTTTGATTATATCGTGCTTTAAGTTAACATCTGCTTGTAGTTACAACTTCAAGCGCTTGAAGTTAATATTTGCTTGGCGTTGTAATTTTAACAGATGCCAACTTCAAAGTACGACAATTATAGGTTGTTGCTTGATTCCCCGAAAGTTAGTTACCCGCCAGCTCATTTTACCGACCCCATATCCCCGACAGAATATTTCACCTATAGCATTTTTTGTTGACAGAATCTTTCCTCGACATACCATGTTTTCGACCTCCCCTTCCCTTGTCAGGACATATTTTCGAAAGACATTTTACTGACATGACGTATTTCAGATAGAACATTTTTCCGACATGACATGTTTCCGACATCTTTTTCCGACAAGATTAGAATTTCGTTTAAATAGTAGAGTGATATATTCGTGTTCATCACATCACATGATTAAGCGTTCGGCCTAAATCAGGGTTAGGGTTAGGTGATAGTATAATTTAGGCCGAGTTGATAGTGCTAGTAAACAAATGACGTAGTTGCATGATTACACGTGATGTGATGTTCACTGGGTTTATCGTTCTTGTCGGAAAAAGTGCATTCAATAAAATTTAGTGTCGGAGAAAAGTCAATTTAGAAATATGTCATGTCAGATAAATGTCTTGTCGAAAATATGAGATTTCTAGGGAAGGGGATGTCGAAAACATGGTGTGTCGAAGAAAGATTCTGTCAACAAAAAGTGCTGTAGGTGAAACATTCTGTCGGAGATATGGGGTCGGTAAAATGAGCTGGCGGGTAACTAACTTTCGGGAAATCATACCAGAATCCAATTATATGTGTGGATGACTGTAGTAAAACGGTTTGAAAAAAGGCTATGATAACATAAATGAAGAATATTGTTTAAATGTCTATTGATAAATGAACTTTATACTTACAAGCTAGATTAATAAAAATGAAAGGTTTATTTAATTTTAATATTAAATAACTTAATTAATTAAGTATTCAATAAATGTTTTTTATACACACCAACTAAATCAACGCAATAAAAGGAATATTTTATAACTCATTTTAAATATGTTTTATTGATGCAATAAATTTTATTTATACTCACGCTCTAGATTATGGTTGAAATGAAAGAATTGATGTTAAATTTAGTGGCTTATTTTTAACATGGTTATTGATAAATGTTTTTTATACTCACTTACTGAATTTAAAAATAGTAAAAAAATAGTGCAAAAAATGTATATAAATTTGATCAGCTTTAAATATATTTATTAATAAATGTTCTTTATACTTACTCGCTAAATTATGATAATACGAGTGAAAAGATTATTTAGTGTTAAAATATATAAACTTAAATTTATTTATTTTGAATATGGGTACTATTTTTGATTATGAACCAGAAGCTTTTTACATTTACAGTGTTTGTATAATTATCAATATGGTTAAAACCTCGAATTGAAAACATCATTATAAACTTCGATTCATGTTCAAAAATTATTACCGTATGTTGCCAAATAAAAGCAGCCACTGAATAAAGCAATCCAACTTTGAAAAAGAGATTTATATTTTGCTTCTTTTGGTAACATATGGTATCCATATGTTTATTATTGATAAACAACTTTCATACTTACAAACTAAAATACCGCGAATAAATTTAATATCAAATTTAAACACTTAATTGCTCATTTAAAATAATTTTATTGATAAAAATTCTTTGTACTCACCGGCTAAATAAATCACAAGGGTGGTTTAATATTAATTAAATGTATATTAATTATCATTTATTGTCAGTAATGAGCATCATTATCCCCGGTGAATTCCTAAATCTAAATAAACGGTTTGATACTCACTCACTAAATTATAATAGTACGGATGAAATGAAGTGAGTTTAAAGTATTGAATAATGTTATACTCTAGATAGTTTATTTCAAATTATGCTCATTAGCGAATGTTATTTATGTATACTTACTAACTAAATTGTGTAAGTAATCGAAAAGATTCTTTAATTTAAATATATATGAAACTGAATAACTGATTTTAATAGTATTAATAAATGTTATTTATACTCACGAACTAAATTACGACAAATTTGAAAGAATTGAATTGAAAATTTTTGTTACAAACACGAATAGCTTACTTTAAAACATTTATTAATAAATGGGCGGTCAAAAGTAGAAACCAAGGAATTTGACCTTTTTTTAAAAAGTGAGCTTTTAGATTAATCGGATATTTTTTAAAGCTGAATCTTTTTTATTTAATAACGAAAATATAATTAATTAGTAAATTTTGAAGTTATAGTCGTTTAAAAACTTTTAAACGGTAAAACGGCAAAATCTAAAAATAGATCAACGTCTAACGTCACACAATTTTCATCGGTAGATCTATAAAAATTAGCCAATCAGTTGAATAACAAACAGGTTTTTAATCCGGAATTGTTATTTTTAGGTTTGTTTTGTTTTTGTGTAACAAAATATGTTTTGCCAATTATCTCAAAACTCGTGATCATCCAAATTCCTTGGTTTCTACTTTTGACCGCCCAAATATTCTTTATACTCACTCGCTAAATCACGATAATGCGAACGTTTAATGTTAAATACTGTATGATGGCTTATTTAATTGCTTTTTTTTATACTTACTGACTAAATTATAAAAATGCGAATTAATTGAAGAATTGTTTAACATGAAAATTAATATAAACTTGGATAGTCTATTTTATGCTGGCAATCAAAATAATGAAAAACATGTTAATTTTTATAATAGAAAAATAGTAATTATTAATATTTCACCAATAAAATTTTTTAACAAAATTTTTAAAAAGTTTTATGACCAAGCCAAAAGGCTAGCAAAAAAAAATTTTTTTATTGCCTTTTGATATTAGAACAACTTGATTATAAATTTTCTAAAAAATCCGAAAAACAGTTTTTTGAAACTATTAATGATGAACTTTATTCTAATTTATTTCATTATAAAATGAAAGCTTTAATAGTTCCTGTACTTTTTAAATTGACGTGCGTTGCGTTATTTATGATTGCAGCGTAGATATGTTTCTTTGATAAATGTCGTTATACTTACAATCTGAATTTACACGAATAAAAAATGAATTGAAAAGGTGAATTGCTTAAGTTAAGACGTTTTATATTTAAATGCTGTTTATACTTACAACCTAAATTAATATATGTGAATATATTGCTTGATATTAAATATACGTAAATACTGTATGCTTATTAATAATTTTTTTTTTGTACTTACATACTAAATTAGGGCGAATAAAATAAATTAAAAAGTTTATTTTAAATATAGCAGTGGTAAAAATCATATTATTTAAAAACGCAAATTTGCGATTGATGCGGAAATTTGTGAATAAATTTAAAATTGCTCTATCTCAAAAATTTATTAAAAACTTCACAAACTTTCTATAAGTAAAGTCGTTCAATGAGTTATTCCAGTTGGAATGGTAGATAAATCATTAAAATTGTCAATATCGCGAATATTGAATCATTTTTTTAATTAATTACCATTGTATCAGAATAGCTCGATGAACAAATTTACTTATAAAAAGTTTGCAAAGTTCATTAATCAATTTTGGATATCTTTGCCGTTTTAAAATTTTTTCGAAATTTTCGGCAAATTCACGTTATTTAAATTTGCTGATAAATATATTAAATATTTAAATATTCTTTTTACTTACTCACTAAATTATGAAGCCAAATGAAATAAATTGAAAGCGTTTTTAATTTAAATTTATATAAATCCGAACCGCATCTGTGATGTTAAATATCTTTTATACTCACAAGCTAATTATAATTATGCAAATGAAATTAATTAAAGGTTTCTCAATATTAAACAAATATAAGTCTAGAAGGCTAATTTTAAATAATTTATTTAAATATTTTTTATACTCACCCACTAAATTATGACAGCAAAAATAAACATTAAATGCATATAAATCGAATAGCTTAGTTTAATGTTCTTTATACTTACTATCTAAATTAATGTAAATAAAAAAAAAAAGAGTTAATGTTAAATATATTCAAAATTTAATAACTTATATTAAATACATTCATTGATAAATGGTTTATACTTACTCACTAATTTATAATAATGCAGGTTAATAAATTGAAAGAATTTTTGATATAATTATATAAATTTGAATAACTCATTGTATAATGATTGCATAATGATTGCAAAAAGGTATGTAATTTTATGTTTAATGCTAAAATTTGTAAAACCTTTTTAATATACTAGTTGAATGTATCTATTTAATAATTATAAAAAAATTTAAAAAGTTTTTTTTTTAAATTAGAATTATATAACTAATGCCTAGTTTATATTTTGGACTTGTCAATTTTTGAATAAGCTGGGTTACGTATTCCTAAAATTTTAGGTTAATTTAACTTAAACTTGACAAATTTAGTATTAAACAATCTAAATTCTAAATCTTTTTGCAACCTGTAATTATAAATGTTCTTTTTATTTACCCACTTAATTAATGTGAAGAAAATAATAGGATAATTTAATGTTAAATGAAAAGAATGGCTCAATATACTAAGCGATAAATTAAAGAAAGTTCTTTATACTCACTGGCTAAATTATCATGAACAAAATGAATTTAATGTTATTTAACATTAGAATTTGATATATATAAACCTGAATAACTTATATTGAGAAATATTTTTTAAACTCACAAACTAAATAATGATTATATAAATGAGATTAAATGGTTTTTTTAATATTAGGTATATATAAATTTGAATGGAACAAGTTTTTAATAAACGATCGCTATACTTACGAACTAAATTATAATAATGTAAAAAAAATTTATTGACATAGCGTTAAATATATACGAATTTCAATATTTTATTTAAATATTTATTAATAATTGTTTTCATACTCACGTACTAGATTAATTCAAATGAAAGTAGAATATTGTTAAATAAAAGTTTAAGTAGCTTATTTAGACGCTTATTAATAAATAAATATTATTTATACTCACATGCTAAATTATGATATTGGAATTGAAACATTATTTAATGTTAAAAATAAAATATAATGAATAATTTATCTTAAATATATTTATTGATACTTACACACTAAATTAACGTAAAAATGAACAAATAAAAGCATTGTTTATGTTATTAATATTATCTTAATGACTTATTTAATACGTTTATTGATAAATATACTTTATACTCACTCACTAAATTATAATAATGAGATGAAATGAATTAAAAGAGGTTGTTTAATGTTAAATATATATATAATAGTTAGTTTTGATAATAATGTCCTTAGTACTTACACTCTGAATTATGACAATATGACAATGCGAATGAAATAAATTAAAGAATGCATATATGTAGCCTTAAATAGTTTATTTGAATACATTATGAATATACTCACAAACTAAATTATGAAGAATGGAAAGAGTTGTTTAGTATGTATTAATAAATATAAGTTTGCTAATTTATCTTGAAACTATTATTAATAATATTCTTTATACCCACACCCTGTAATAATGCGAATGAATTGGAAGGATTGTTTGATGTCAAATAAATGTAAATAAAAATTAACAGAGTTATTCATTAAGTTAATGAAATTCCTTTATACTTGCATCCTAAATTAAAATGAGAATAATGTCAATAAAATGAAAGAATGTTTTAAATATCAATACGTATATATGCTTTGACTGAATTTGACACCCGACTGAAGTTGCAACATTAAATAATGCGGCAAGACAATCTAATTTCAAGGCTAATTTCAGTTAAGTGCAACTTCAGTCGCGACATATACAGAATATAAATGTCCTTTATACTTACAGACTAAATTAATACGAATGAAGAAATTGTTTAAAATAAATACATATAAACTTTTATGGCTTATGTATATTAATGTAATGTTCTTTTATACTCACGCGCTAAGTTTTATAACATAAACGAAATAAGTTGAAAGGATTGGTTAACTTTTAAATATATTGAGGCTTGAATAATTATATTAACAATGTTCTTCATACTCACTCACTAAATAAAAATGGATTAATTTATTGTAAAATACATATAAACTTATTTTAAATATATTAATAAATATATTAATGAATAAATATTTTTAATACTCACGCACTAGATTAACGAGAATGAAATACATTGAAAAATTATTTGATGTCAAATAACTTATTTTAAATATGTTCATTGATAAATATTTTTATACTCACAGACTAAAATAAGAAATTATGAATAAAATTAGTCGAAATATATAAGCTCGAATAGCTTACATTATTGATATTTTTTATACTCACTTACTAAATTATGAAAAACGTAAGTAAATTAAATTAAAAAATTATTTGATATTAAATAATACGTAAACAGTTCCAATCATTTCCCCAAAAATTAGTTCTCTGATAAGTTAGCAAAGTAATTATTCGGGAAATGATTGCCTGTGAACCAATGAAAAAATTTCAAAGTCAAAATTTGGTGCGCAAAGTTCGATACAGTAGAACAAGGACTAACTATATAGCGTGTTTTGCCTGTATTTTGTTTTAGTGCGCGCACATCGAATTTTTTTCATTACCGTGAACAATAAACTTGTATGAGTACTGCAGAATAAAAATATATAAATGAATATTTAAGTTTTTACTATAGAGGTTTAACTTTAGAAAAACTGCAGTATTAATTAGTGGTTATTTCGTTAGCATGCACCTATACAATATATGCTACTGTGATAGTAAAACTACCATAACACCGATTATCAATACGATATCTCCTCAGGTACTATCATTTAAATATTCGCTTACAAGATTTCATTCTGGAGCACTGATATATAAACTAGAATAGCCCATTTCAAAGACATATACTTACAACCTAAATTAAATTAAAAGATTGTTTAGTATCAATACAGCATGTATATAAAATATGAATATTTATTTAGACACATTTACTGTCACGGCTAAAGCATGAAACGGCTGAACCGGAAATTAGGAACCTCAATTAAAATATAAACCCTCCCAAAATCCACTTATACTCTTATCCAAATTATCTAAAAATTCGGTTTAAAAAATTTTGAAATTTTCATTACGATAATTTGACTAGTAATGTATAATACTGATCTTTGATTGTGTTAATCAATGTTTTCATTTATGCTGCGCCATTATATATAAATTTTTATGTCTAACGGAATGTGTCAAAATGGGTTCTATAGTTGACAATTGGGTTAAACACAAATCAGAGGTCCAGGGGTATGTAATTCGATAACTAAAATTTGGTGACCAAATACTTAGATTTAGTGAACAAAATTTAGTTAAATTTGACAAACATACCGTAAAGCATAATTTCATGCTAAAATTTTCAAAATCTCAAGCTTCAGTCGCGACATTTATTACAGTAGTAAAATTTTATACTCACGAGCTGAGGATTATTTAATGTTAACTATAAACTTAACAGTTAAACAGATTAATTTAAATATGTTTTAATAAATGCTTTTTATAATCACAGGCTAGAAAGAATTACTTAATGTTAAATAGTTTATTTTAATATATTTATCAATAAATGTTCTTTATACTCACTAACTAAAATCAGCGTGAACAATGAAATGAGTTGAGAAGATTGTTAATGTTAAAAAATATAAGAACTTGAATAGCTTTATGATAAAAAATTCCTTATACTCACGAACTAAATTAACGAGAAAATTTTTTGATGTTGAGCATTCAAAACTTAATGGATTATTTTAAATAAGCTTACAGAAAATGTTATTATACTTACTGGCTAAATTAGAGCAATAAAATTATAAAATTAAATGACTTTAACTGTCGAAAAGTAATCATATTAATGATAAAACTTACTTTTTAAAATAGCGTTTTGCTTCTTTATTATCTTTTGCAACACTAATTCCAAATAAATAACAAACACCAACTTTAAAATTTCCCTTAGAACTACCCATCTCTGAGGATTGCTTATAATAAGAGAATGCCTTTTGCTTGTCTATTTCAACACCAATACCCAAATAATAACAACAACCAACTTGAAATATTCCATCAACATTACCCATATCGGCAGATTTTTGATAACAAATAAATGCTTTATGCTCGTCTTTTTTAACTTCGATTCCATATTCATAACGATAACCAAGATCATACATTCCATTTGCATCTCCTATTTCAACAAAATTTTGAAAGTCAAATGCTTTATATTCATCACTTATAATTTTATTTCCATCAAGAGTGTAATTTTTTTCATTATCTTTAGTTTCTTCCATTTCGTAATAAGCGTTGTGCATACTGATACACTTAAGGAATTTAAAATATATAGTAAAAAACTGTTGTACAATAAATTAACATATGCATTCATAATTTACAAAATATGACTTTCTAAAGAGAATTTCTATTTTTACACAACAAGTATGTACGCGGGTATTATAAAAGGTTGCACGATCTAATGTAGTGTAAAATTATTGCTTTCAATTAAAAACTGTCTTTATCTCAAGATTTGACTATGAAACAACCTTTTGGGTTCTAGCAAAAAAAATTTCTCTCGAATTTTGGTATAAACTATCTCTCGTCCTCATCTAATCCCATTTCACCCTAACCATAAACGAAGGTTTGATTTTTTGGTTATGTAATGTTTGATTGGCACAATAAACAAATTTGCTAATGAATAAAATTTGGTGATCAGAAAAATGTACTACAAAAAAATACATCGGGGTTGTCCGCGCAAAATTTTACATATGTCTGTATTTTTGCAGATCAGATTTAAAAAATTCCATCGTAATCTGCACTTTTAAAAATTATCTAAGATTTAAATACAAAAAATATTCCTTATACGTACAAAAAGTATTTTTAGTAGCTTCCAATATGGTTATTAGTAGTCTATATTAATTTCTTAATTTAGTTATTTATTTTACATGTGTACATACCTAGTCATTAATTTGTTTATCTAGTGATACAACATTGTAGAATGTGGAATTAACAATAAGGTAGTTCACTTAATTCAGGAACGGAGAAACAATAGGTTATATTCGAAGTTTAATTGATAAATTATGCTTACTCACCTGGCTTTATAAACATATACAATACAGTATCTCCCAAAATAATATCTAACCACATAAAGTACCCACTTCTCCACCAACAAAATTGTAAATTCGATAGTACCGTTAATGTAGTTTCCGTCATCGAATTGTTCACTATAAATATATGTCATAACTAATCTGCAATAATCCCGTATTTAAGGTTGTTAATAAAGTACTCCAAGTATAATACTGTAATAAAGCATACAACAACTCCAGTTTTAAACTGGAGTGGTTTACATGTCTTATTATAACTTGGAGTATTCCATTGACAACCCTATCCATACTATTGTAATACCATGTTTTTATAATACAGTATTGTAGTCATATTGTCATATCGCTATAATGTTTATTAACTTTCTATTTAAAATTAAACAACTTTAATAAATTCACGCAATCAAAAGATTGAGGAAGTTTTTTTCACTATTCAAAAGCTAATGTTCTATTAGAATAATGTCAACTAAAGTTTCTGTTTTCTCTAGGGATACAATGTCAGCTAAAATGATGCCCATTCTGATTTAAATTTTTCCAATGTACTCACGATAATTAGGAATAGTAAATCATATGGTTCTATAAAGTTAACTTCAAGAATGTTGAATTTTAAGCTAACCATATCATATTTATCTGCTTTTGTAGTTTAAAATCTGCACCTTCAATTTTTTCTAATGAATTAAGAAATTCTTCTAATGTCAAATTCTCAGAGCATTAATAAATTATCGCTCTTTTCGATTTAGTTGGATCGATGAATTTTGCCGATTTTTTTTTTTGTCCATGAGTCCCATGAATCCGTGAGTCTCATACGTATATGCATATGCCTGCATGTAATAATTAATTGTAATTGTTACTTGCTTACTTCATACCATTTTAATTAAACATTGTTGACATTAGTTAAAGACTTAATTAAAGTTGTTGTTTAAGTTCTAAAGTATAGGGTTAAATTTTCATAGAAAAATCTTGGAAGGTGTCACAATATAAATCTTTTATTTATTTTTTATTATTTTTTTGTTTTATATCAGTCTAAATTATGTTATGAAAAACTTAATCAAATTTTTAAAAATTTAGATTATATACAAATTGTTATAATTAACAACTTTGTCATTACGTAAAACTATTTGTATATAAAAAATTGGTTTATACGTATGTGGTTACAATCATCAATAAATTAGGTTAGATCTTTGTAATTATACGTAGAATCCGGTGATTTTTGTCAGGGGATGCACCAGCATTTTACTTATTTGCGCGGGTAATATTTTATGAAATTTTATAAAAAAGAAATACAGTGAATAATTAATTGAGTTCCATGAAATATTTGAAGTCGAAGTGACTACTGTGTTATAATCACAGGACTTACGGGACTCAAAAAAAAATTACAAATATGGTGAATTAAACTGCCGATGTTTATGAATCTTATTTTCAATACTGCGAGATAATTATGAGCGAATAACTTATTTTAGATCTTAGTAATTATCATAACTCGAATAATATTTCAGACCCAGATTATAAAATGTTTTTATATTCAATAAGTGTTGTAAAATACATAAAATTAAATAATAATTTTCATAACTCAAATGCTTATTTAAATGCATAACTTCGATAAATATTATTAAAATTTGTAAGCCTATATATGACCCGTTGACCCGGGTCATGACTTGGATCAATATCTGTCCCGTCCGGACCAATATTAACTGACTGGGTCGGGTCTCTAAGCACACTTCCGATCATATACAATTGTGTAACCTGAGCAGCTTTCTTAGGCTCGCAATTTTTTTTAAATACTTGACTGTCGTCCCGACAGGTCACACGAGAGCTGCATATACGACTAACGTCTCGTCAGGCCACGAAGACTGCATACATATATGACTATCGTCCGACAGGCCGTATTACAAGACAACCTTGTAAACCACGCCCAACCTTACGCTATACAGCTGACTGGCCGCCCAGTAATGCTATGTTAAGCAAGAGGGAGAGAGAACGATGTAACCAGAACGACTGACGACTGACGAATTTTCATAAGAAACAAGAACATTCCGAACAATACTTATCAATTACCTCATACTTACTCGAGTTACTCTCGATACTGCCCGATTACTCAATTCTTACTTCATACTCATATATACACACGTATTTTCAGATGCTTAGGATCACATACTTACTTAATCTTGATCGACCTAATGATCCATCAAATGATTGATCATATGCTCATATGCTCGTATCCGGTCGAGTCACATGACCTAATCCGAGCTGATTCCGGCCAAAACTGGCTCGATACTTATTCTCGAACCGACAACATTCCTTACTTAGCACTTATTTTAAAACCTGTTTAATGTAAATCATACTAACTTAATTAGTGCAATAAAACTTCGCGCGTTGGACATTGCATGATCGTGATCATTCTAAACTATTATAATAATATACCAAATAACGTGTGCAATTTTCTAGTGTCATGATGAAAATACGGTATGAACCGAATATTCTGCATAATTGTATATTAAATTTCTTATTTGGCGCTTGATCCTATTTATTGTAAATCGCACAATTTGTTATTGTATCGAATTTTAGTTAAAAAACTTTTAGGGTTCTTTGCTAAAGCATGATTACGTGCCTTGTATTGAATAATCCAACACTTCTCGTGGGTTCCGGAAATGATGTATAAAAGTACATATATAAAATATTTTTTCAGGCAAATTAATTGGCGTGTGCGATTTTCTAGTTCTTGATTTTCTTATTTGGCCCATCATGCTAACTCATTGTTTTGATTTCTTTTGTCTCGAATTTTAACCAAAAAATTATTGAGATTTAGCTAAGGCATAACTACATGCCTTTGTATTTGCATAATCTGTTTTGAACTAGTACCTGTTGATATAGAATCTTGCTTCTTGTAGCTTCCGGGAATGATGTATAAAGTATGTAGAATGTATATGTTAGGTAGCATGTTGTGAAGGGTTCCCTGTACCCGTGATCGAATTAGTTTCTTTTTTTTATTTTATTATTTTTCTATTTTCTTCTTTTTCCTTCTTTTTCTTTCTCTTTTCTTCTTTACTTCGCCCAATATACATAGCCACCTATATACTCAACTAGTCAGTACGTATAAAAAAGAATAAGGCCCAAAGATAGAAGTAGTAAATTATTTCCTTATCTGTATAACGCCCTGCATTTATTCGCGAAGTTGCATTTATTCGCGAAATTACATTTATTCACTTTGTCGCATTTATTCACTAAATTACATTTATTCGCTTTCGCGCATTTATGCACTAAGTTCAGTAGTCTAAGCCGCGTGTAAATAAGAATGTAAAAAGTATTTAAGCGATGGTTCAGTCGCATCTAATAAAAAATAACAGTTAGAGTTAAAGTTAAGAACTCAGTTGAGTTTAATACTTCAAAATCATAATAGTAGAAGTAGCAACTCCCGTAGTTAATTACTTGCCTCTTAAAACCCTTTGCCCATATTAATTCGTCCACTTTTAGTTAAGAATAAACCTTCAAATTCGAGTAGAAGTGTTGTGTAGTATAGTTTCCGTCTATTTTTCCTGATATTAATGCGTTTAGTCCTCACTGATTTACCAGTAAAAGAAAGTAAAAGAACCTAAGTCATATTACTTACCCCTATTTATACTAAAAACCTTGGTTAGTTACCTGCTCTATTGTTACTACAAATAAGGCAAGGCTTAGCTACCTTATTTATCGAACAATTGGTAAACCCATGGTCACTTATTATTGATCAACCTTGGAAGACCAATCGGCAACCCGATATCTATTACCCTGTGTCTCTTAATTTCCAGTTTCCAACCGCTGTCAGCCGCTGTAGGAGTTCAATTAAAGCCCAGATCACTGAAATAACCTGTGACATCATAAGCGAAACCCTAACTCAGAGTAAACCTTCATATCCCATAACCTATACAAGATAAAGACTTAGTAGATTAGTATCGGACGAATAATCAAATACAGGAAGCACAATAAGTAGTTAGATACTTAGCTTAACCCAATTCCAAGACCTCTGAACCCTAAAACCCGGATCAAATCAACCTCACCTCTTTCTGCCTACCAACTCAAAGTTTAGAAGTCTTGAGCACTTGTAGAGTTGAATTAGTTAGTGTTATTAGTGTATAGCCATTATAGATATCAGTAGGGTCAAATTTACCCCCTCTCAATGTGCAATTTTCTAATGGCATGTTAAAAAATGCAGCATGAACAGAAAACATTGTTTCATTGTATAAACAATATTATTCATAATGATATACAGTATTAAATTTCCTTGTTTAACACTTGATTTAAAGACTATTTATTATTATTATCATCTTTTAATTTGTATCTCTTTATAACTGAGCTATTATTTGAATTATACTAACTTATTATTTAAATTTCTTTGTCTCCAATTTTATCTAAAAAAACAGTATTTTTGCCAGAGCATGCTATACAAGCCTTGTATTAGAATAATCCAGATTTGAATAGATACTTGTTGATCTAGAATAGTATTTGTGCTATTCCTATCCCATTCCTTGTTTAGTTAGATTTACTGTTTACAGAAAGTCACTGCAAACAATCTTACTTCTCGAATTTTCTTTACTCACAACTATTTTCACAGGACCTGTTGTTACCCTGCTTAATGCATTTTTGATTTATTGTTTTTAACAACTCGTTATTGTTATGTTAAAAACATATGCCGATCATTTAATAGTATCTTAATTATTTAAATGTTACAGATTTTCAATAATAAATTCTGTAAGCACTATGCTGAATTTTATAATTCAAAAACCTAAACTGATTATACAATAATACTATTACAAAAAAAAACCTTTTTAATATGTGCATGCTTGCAACAATATAATACATTTCTAAACTTTGTATACTTGCTTTGTATATTGCTGTTTATTGTGAACTTTACCAATTATTTTCTAGTAAATATTTGTTTTTTTTTTGCCGTGTAAATTAGTCTTAGGCAGCTTGAAGTTAATTTTTTAGTTAACGCACTTTCCAGACTCTTAGAAGGGGAGGTAGGGCAAATAAAATGAATGTACAGAATTAACATCCTATTTTAATGTAGTAAATATATTATAATAAATTGACTTCAAGTTAAATTTATTCTAGAGATCCTAGCTGAGTTGCTAATTGGCTAAGTTACATTGGATTCAGTAATTAATATTATATTTCTCTTATAAAAAAAGGTGCAAGCATATATAAATTATTAATTAATCAATAATATAATGTGTTCATCCGAGAAAAGAACTTCATGCATATGTACATACATGCAATTTTTAAAGCCAAAATTCTCATGATCTCGTTATCAAATCTGCATCATTTTAAAGTATGTATGCATTACAAATCAGAATTTTGTACTTACTTCAAACACTATTGTTACAAAACTTACTGACTATATCATTTGATCTTTAATAATTGGTATATTTTTATCAAAAATTTTTACCCATATGCAAGTAACAAAATTACATGTTGATCCTATAACCTTGTACATCCATATATAAAAGTAAATGCTATATGAGACCCTGTAAAAATACACTATATAAAGTTGTTAATACAAGACCTCTGCATGGCTATCCATTTAATAAATTGCAAACATAAAACTATAATCTGACTCTATATTTATAAAATTTTTTAGCTCCTTTATTTTTGGTATAAAATTTCTTTTATACAATAACAATTATATAATAAATAATACCAATAATGCATGAGAACTTCTATTTAATTTTTTTCACTTAATAAAAATATATACTTGTTATTGTATGGAATATTCTAATCTTTTAATACCAATTTTAAAAATTGGTTGAAATTCATTTTCTTACGTAAAATTACTATATTTATTCTTATGATCATATAACAACAAACAAATTGTTTATATTGTATACTGTCTTACTAATTTTGTAAAATACTATGTAGCTTCTTGCTAACTACATAGTTATCATTATCTTTCTGTGCTTGTCATTTAATATGTAATATTTAAGCTTAAGTTTTATAATTTTATTTAAACTATTACAATATTTATTATAGTGCCATTTTGTGCCAGTCTTTTGTAAGTATATTAAATTTCTTTCTTTCTGCATTTGTATAAATCTTAGTCAGTTTAACAATTTAGTGTTGTAAATTTATTTTTCTATTGCAAAATTTTGAGTAATAATTCTTTTGTACTCAGTATAATCAAAATATAATTTAATATTGTAATTTTAGCTTTTGCCATTATATTGCTCTGCAAAAATAATAACTCTTTTATACTTAAAATAAATAAATATAATTAAACTAAATTTAATTAACAAGACAATAATTTTGTATTATATCCGTATTGTGGCTTTTCTATTATACAATTGATATTTTCATAGTAGCTTATATTAATTAATATTATTATTTATTTCAAAATCTGATTGCCCGTAACTGTTTAAGTAAATTGTTAAAGTAAATAACTACTTAAAATCTAGTTAATCAAGTTTCTGCCTTATTAATCAAGTTCTATATTATAAATATCATTAAATTTGTAGCATCTAATACCAGTTTTACTTGACGGAAAAATAAAAATATCATAATCCTTTAAATCACTAAATGATCGTCTTAAATTATGGATAATAAAGTATTTGGCTTTTAAATTTTATATATTAAACAACCTGAATTCGTTCAGCTACCAGATAGTTAAGCACATCAAGTTCCAAGCCAAGTACAATGTTACTGAAAGCAATATCTTTATTAACGTATTTATTTTTCTTTTTTTTTTAACAATAAATTTCTCAGCTTGATTATTTCTATTTAGTGCATAACTTCTTTTACCAGACCTAACTTTACTATTAAAAATAGTATAATACACTATATATACATGTATGATGTATATATAATTCTACCTTTAAAATTTGATTGCTACATGTACAAAAAACATTACACATTTTATATCTTGAATATATTTATTTTTTTATCAAACCAACTGTATGTATGTATCTTTGCAATAAATTATAGCCTCTTCAAAATATATAAACTATTATACAATTTAGTGATATGGGTCAATGAAAAAATCATGGGCGGGGTTGATTCTAAAAAAGCTTGAGCCGGTCGACTGGGCTGACCTTTTGCTAGTGTAATATTTTCTGATCAAAATCAGTCAACATATCTATATTAAATGTGCAAAAGGCCATCAGGAGTTTCTTGTAGAACTCTTGTGATATTAAACGATTTAATTTTTATTCCTTTTGTCCTTGAGAAACTTTTAGCATGTTAGTATTTTATGTTGATTGATTGTCTATGCCACTGACCATTTTTAATCCTTATATTATATTTGCTATTTGCCAATTTATTGCCTAAATAAGCCAACTTCTTTTACATTATTATAAACGACTAGCCGATTTTTATTCAATTTATTGCCTGAAGATATCCTTAGAAGAAAAATGATTCTAACACTTCTCTTATCAACCGGCCCAGCCCACAAAAGTGCAGGCTGAGGGTCAACCTGCCCTCGACCCGGCTGTTGGGCCAGTGTTTACCCATATCACTAATACAATTACAGTATATACAAACCTGCTCATGAAATAATAAATCTGTAATTTACTTGAGCTATTTTTGATCTGTGTAAATTATTAGCATAGTATCTAGAATTTTAATTTGCTACAGTTAGTGTTCCTATGAACCTGAACTGAACTGAACTTAGGTCAAGTTCAGGTTCAGGTTCAGGCTCAGTATTGAACCTGAACCTGAACATTTTTTAAACATGTTCAGATTTAGGTTCAGTATTGAACTTTTAGAGCTGGTTCAGGTTCAGTTCATGTTCAGTTCATAAGTTCATGAACATGTTCAGGTTCAGTCTGGTGTTCATATGAACTAGTAATTCTAGGTTTGGGTCCGGTTTGGTCTGGTCCAGACCAGACTCAATTTCTAAATTTTATTATTAAAACTTTATACTAAACTCAAACTCAATCATAAGTTTGGTCGGGCTAGTCCAAATTTTGCAAACTAGTTTGAATCTGAATAAAAATATATGTATTTTTTGATACTGAACAAGTTTACTTAGAGTGAGAAGTATAAATCAGTTAGTAAAATTTAGAGAATCATAG
>QKWP01001068.1:84443-166452 GCA_003550325.1 Gigaspora rosea
AAAATTTAGAGAATCATAGAAATTTGTATAATTTTATTAATAAAATTATACAAATTTCTATGATTCTCTAAATTTTACTAATTGATCCTAACTTTGTAATTCAGGTAAACATGTGCATATATTATGAACCTGAACATGTTCATGAACCTTGAACTGAACCTGAACTGAACTTTTTTTAAGTCCAGGTTCAGGTTCATGTTCAATAATTTTAAGTTCAGGTTCAGTTCAGTATTGAACTTTTAGAGCAGGTTCAGGTTCAGGTTCAGGTTCATTGAACCTGAACCTGAACCTCTATTGAACTGAACTGAACATGCATATGATTGTTAAATCTATAATTGCTTGACTAATATTATAACATGACATCTCTATTAGTATATGTAGCCTTTATAATGATTTTGATTGGTCATATCTACTAATTTTTTATGTACTCTAAGTGTATAATAACAATAATTGGTGCTGCTTATAATAACGAGAAAAAAAATTCTAAAAACCGTGAGAAAATTAAAATAAGATAACGATCTGTAATTATTACATATTAAATTCATCATATTTCATATAACTGTGAATTAATAATCAGTTGCCACTTACTATTTATTTTTTTTTTAAAAAAAAACAACTTTGATCATTACACACATTTTGCAACTTTGAAATTTAAAATTTTGATTTTCGCTTGTTATCCACACATTATAAAATTGGAAATTGGATTAACTGAGATAGATACATTAATAATATGTGTTAGTGAGTCACATACTGTGTATCACTAGAATAGTAAGGTTTATAACAGTAGCTCATGATAGAAACTGATAGAAACTACAATAATTTCAATGCAAACTAACTCAACCCTGATCACATATTGTGATTATAGAATAACAAGCAAGTTTTGTACGAGAATTTATTACACAATTTTTGATAGAAGCCACAATAATTTCGATACAAATTCAACTTTAAAAGTATTATCTATCTGGTAGGTTTGTAACTGAATTTTTTATAGTAATTCGCGATAGAAATTACAATAACATTAATACAAACTAATTTACCTTTTCGCCATTACAATATAAACTATAATGGTCTATTCCATATTTACATACTGCATGCTACTGGAATAACGAATGAGGTTTGTACCAAATTTTTTTACAGTAAAAAATGATGACCTTAATGCAAATTGTCTCAATTTTAACTACTATATATACTGTAATCACTAAATAGCAAAGGTTTGTACCAAATTTTTACAGTAATTCACAATAGAAATCACAATTTCATACAAAATTAACAACCTTAATCACATATTGTGTATCAAGCAAGATTGTAACAGAATTTTTTTGACTAATATGTAATGCGACATTATTTTTAACAATCGATGTGTGACATTGAGACATTATTAATTTTGATTTATCATTATGGTGTTAATGATTATTAATTTTAAAAATGATGCAATACTAATGCTATTGCTCATTAAATTATTTAAATTCATTCTTGCATCACGATTTTGAACCATAACAAGACTTTGTAGAAACAAAACTCTTCGCTCCTTATGTAGAACTAGACATTAATGCTTTGATAGGTAAACAGATTTAACCTTTTCTAATAAGTAAAAAAAAATAATAACCAATTTAGGTCACACAAAGTTAATCTTTTGTTTTACATAACATGGCATTCCAAAATTTTAGTCAGCAGGTCAATTTTTTTTTCATAACATGGAATCAGCAACTAAAATTTTTTTTCAAATCTATAGGGTAATTCTGAAAAATTTGGGTAATATCAAGTGATACCGAAGTAAAATTAACAGCAAAAACAGAACAATTAGCACAATTGGAATTTTAAAAAAAATTAATTTTTTTTAAAAAAAATTGATTGGCAGCAGCTTATTCAAAATGAAAAATTAACTTTGCATGGCCTAATTTGGAGATCTTGTCAAATATAAGATTAGAAGATTTTATAGTATTACATTTCGATTTGTTACCTCAAGCTTCATAGTTTTATGCTATGATCCTTCTAATATATTTATAGATGCAGGTATTTTCTGTTAATACTGCAATTACATATGATTAATGAAATCGATTTATCATCATGATGTTAATGATTATTAATTTCAAAAATAATACAATACTAATGCTATTGCTCATTAAATTGTTTAAATTCATATTTTTTTCATTACAATTTTGAACGCAGCAAGACCTTGAAAA
Source organism: Gigaspora rosea (assembly GCA_003550325.1). Taxonomy (NCBI): domain Eukaryota; kingdom Fungi; phylum Glomeromycota; class Glomeromycetes; order Diversisporales; family Gigasporaceae; genus Gigaspora; species Gigaspora rosea. The sequence continues at coordinate 86,627 of QKWP01001068.1, forward strand.
AACAAATCCTTTTCACTCCTTATACATAGAACTAGATATTAATGCTTCTATAGGTAAACAGATTCAACCTTATTTAATAAGTAGAAAAAAAGTAATAAACCATTTTAGACATGCAAAGTTAATTTTTAGTTTTAGATAACATGGCGTTACAAAATTCTAGTTAGCAGGTCAATTTTTTTCATAACATGGAATCAGAAACAGTTTTTTTGAATCTACGAAAAATTAGGATTAACATTAAGCGATACCAAAAGAAAAATTAACAGCAAAAACAGAACAATTAGCACAATTGGAATTTAAAAAAATAATTTTTTTTGAAAAATTGGGTTGGTATGTTATGCAAAACAAAAAATTACTTTGCATGGCCTAATTTGGAGATCTTGTCAAATATAAGATCAAAGATTTTATGAAATTACATTTGATTTATCACCTTGACCTTCATGGTTTTATGCTATGACCCTTCTAATATATTGATAGATGCAGGTATTTTCTGGTTAATACTATAATTGCATGATTAATGAAATCGATTTATTATTATGATGTTAATAATTATTAATTTCAAAAATGATGTAATACTAATGCTATTACTCATTAAGTTGTTTAAATTCATATTTTTTCATGACTTTGAACTACAGCAAAACCTTGAAGAAAGAAAATTAATAGCAAAAACAGAACAATTAGCACAATTAGAATTTAAAAAAAAAAATTTTTTAAAAAAATTTGGTCAGTAGATTATGCAAAACAAAAAATTAACTTTGCATGGCCTAATTTGGAGATCTTGTCAAATATAAGATCAAAGATTTTATAAAATTACATTTTGATTTATCACCTCAACCTTTATGGTTTTATGCTATGTTCCTTCTAATATATTGATAGATGCAGTTATTTTTTGGTTAATACTATAATTACACATGATAAATGAAATCGATTTATCATTATGATGTTAATAATTAATAATTTCAAAAATGATGCAATACTAATGCTATTACTCATTAAGTTGTTTAAATTCATATTTTTTCATTATGACTTTGACCCACAGCAAGACCTTGAAGAAACAAATCTTTTCGCTCCTTATATGTAGAACTAAATATTAATAATTTGATAGGTAAACAGATTCAACCTTATCTAATAAGTAGGGTTCCACAATTTGATTTGATCTTCAAATATTTGAATCAAATATTTGATCAAATTCAAATTCAAATTTGACTATATTTGATTTGATCAAATTCAAATATGGACAAATTTGATTTGATTTGACAAATATTTGATTTGATTTGAAAATTACTATTAAAAATTCAAATTCAAATCAAATTCAAATTCAAATATTTGAATCAAATCAAATTCAAATCAGGGTCAATTTGATTTGATCAAATTCAAATTGATCTAATATTTGATTTGATTTGAATTTGAGGAACTCTACTAATAAGTAGAAAAAATTAATAACCTGTTTTAGGCCACACAAATTTAATTTTTCATTTTACATAACATGGCATTCCAAAATTCTAGTGGATGGGTCTATTTTTTATCATAACATGGAATCAGAAATAGAAAGATTTTTCGAATCTATCTGGTAATTCCAAAAAATTAGGATTAACATCGAGCAATACCGAAGAAAAAATTAATAGCAAAAAACAGAACAATTGGAATTTAAAAAAATAATATTTTTTTTTGAAAACTTGGGTCAGGGGTTATGCAAACTAAAAAATTAACTTTGCATAGCCTAATTTGGAGATCTTGTCAAATATAAGATCAGAAGGTTTTATGGAATTACATTTCGATTTGTCACTTTGACCTTTATAGTTTTATGCTATGATACTTCTAATATATTGATAGATGCAGATATTTTCTGGTTAATAATGTAATTACATGTGATTAATAAAATTGATTTATCATTATGACGTTAATAATTATTAATTTCAAAAATGATGCAATACTAATACTATTACTCATTAAATTGTTAAAATTTATATTTTTTCATCACGACTTTGAACCACAGCTAGACCTTGAAGAAACAAATCTTTTTGCTTTTTATGTGTAGAACTAGATATTAATGCTTCAATAGGTAAACAAATTCAACCTTATCTAATAAGTAGAAAAAAATTAATAACCTATTTTAGACTACACAAAGTTAATGTTTTATTTTACATAACATGGTGTTCCAAAATTCTAATCGATGGGTCTATTTTTTTCATAACATGGAATCAGAAACATAAAGTTTTTTTGAACCTATCAGGTAATTCCAGAAAATTAGGATCAATACCAAAGAAAAAATTAACAGCAAGAACAAAACAATTAGCACAATTAGAAAAATTGGGTCAGCATGTTATGCAAAACAAAAATTAATTTTACGTAGCCTGATTTGAAGATCTTGTCAAATATATGAGAAGATTTTATGGAATTACATTCCGATTTGCCACCTCGATCTTCATGGTTTTATGCCATAATCCTTCTAATATATTGATAGATGCAAGTATTTTCTGGTTAATACTGTAATTACACATAATTAATAAAATCGAATTACTAAGATTATAAAAAGGTTATATCTTTTGTTACGAGTTTATATAGGCAGCTTGAGCATGAAATTGAACTTGTGAGTACCCAATCTTGCATGGCATTACGTGCTGCATAGCTATCCCTTATACTATAAATTTACTTGTCACACATAATCATACTGGTCCTGTGTAGCATGCATGTCGTGCAGCTAATATAATGTTATTATTTTTTAATTATTCCATATTAACTCTCTAAATAATTTGTGCTTGTTTGCTAATAGTTTAGCCTTAAACTAGCTAAAGAATAAATTCAAGCCCTTGTTATAACCAGAGTAATCTTTAACAGTTTTCAAATTTAATCCTTTACTAAGCATAGAAAAATTCAACTGAAAAATAATTATTAAATTTGATTAATACCTTACTGATTAAAGTATCTAATATTTATAATTATTAATAATCCAATTGGTGTGCTTTAGATCAAGAATGTGATTTAGCAATTGATTATCTGATCCTAATTTTTGTAATCTGATCCAAACACTTTTATTATGGTCAATATTTTTGAATGACACTATATAATCTTTCTTAAGAATAGTCTATTCTTCTTTTGATATACTAATTTTATCTTAAATATGCTGAGATGAATAAATGACACTTATATAGTAGAATACTTAAGTACAAATACCATTAACTTTATTGAACAAAATTCTCTATCAATTTTAAATAACTAATTACAATTTACAAATTTGAATTTGTTTTTTATAAATAATAATCACAAAATTTTACTATCCGATAATTTGAATAGTATATAAATAACTTAACTTTCTTTATACAATATATATCTACTTATAATTTAAAATAAATTGTGTTTAAATGTGATTGTTATACAACATATTACCTATCTTGTATCTTAGATTGCATTTTATTGTAATCACAGTCATCTGATTTTTTATTATACCTGCTATATGTGCATATGTGTTTTTACTATAGTCTTTAATAATCTATATCTTATAACACAAGTAACAACAATCATAAAAAACAAAATTAACTTATTCTCGATCAACACAGTATATAATATTTGCTTAGCAGTTTTTCTTATATAACACACAACAACCTGTTTGCTATCAAAACATATCCTCAGAACCATTAAATTCAAGACCTTTAATATGTTATATCTATAAATATTTATATTGTTAATTCATGCTTACCATGATGTTAACCCCTTAGTAAACAATAATAAAGTGCTTCTGTATTCCTACTAGCAATAATATTATGATCGACCAATACTCATTGTTAATTATAACTTTCCTACATTTCGTTTACCTATTTTAACATATTGTAGTTGCAATACCTTAATACAATTCCTGTTATATAAAAACCTTCAATTACACATCGTTTAATAAATAATATTAAAAATAATGTAATAATAATAAAGCAAATATTCATCTTTTAAAGATATATTTCAACCACAAAACCACTAACCCTTATATTATAAAATTCAATTATACAAGTACTTGAACATGCATATGATCGTTGTCTTGCTCGTCTACCTGTAATGAAATAATCAAACTTCTACTCTGTAATGTTATCAAAACATCAATAACATTTTTATTGACTTTTATATAATAATGCTCATTACTAAATCAACAAAGAAAATTGGATTTTCTTTCTCTTATATGACTAATTAATTTATTGTATTAAACATTTGAATCTAACCACTATCAAGTTCTTTCGTTCCTGGTTTCACACGACAATGCCGCACAGCTATCTAGTAATATATACCACGAAGTGTATAGTTTATATGCATTTTTAATGATGTACGTTGTAACGCTCGAAATTGAGAGAATGATAATTGGGCATGTGCAGATTAGCTTTGGGCATTGTATAAGTTATGCGGGACAAATGTTTTTATTAGGAGATTCAGGTTTAATGATAGTTGGGAATTAAGGAAAGTGTAATTATTGGAATAGATGATATTTCATTAATCAACTACTGGTTCTTCGTTTTGTTGTATGTTAACTATCATTAGCTCCTTCTTCCTCCTTTATTAAATAATCACTATATTTATACAATTATGATCTGCCCACTCTATGCCTGATATAGTTATTATACATTATTAATAGAAAATGAGGTAATGATTATATGATAAACTATTACAATCAATGTAGTTATGAAATGTTCCCACCATGCGATTATGACGAACTTTTTATGCACTACCAAAAATTCCCGTGACAATGTCCACAAAATCTCACAATTGATTAGACAATGCATTAAACGTGAAATTCTGCTCATAAACATTTCGATATATAGCACATCCGTAAGGACATGCCAAAATGCTAGTATATATTTAATATATATATTTAATTTATATAAAATATTTATTCAATTCTTGAGATAAATTATTACCATAAGATATAGCATCTAACAAACTCAACAAAAGTCCAAGAATTACTGTAGGTATATAGGAGATAGGATTAAGAATTATCTACCAGAGAATATTTTCTGAGTAAATATAAAATTTGGCTTTCGTCGTTTACGAGGGTCATTATTACCAGTACAAGGCAACCAATCATAAACTTTTTCAACAAAAGAACGATCAATAGACATAAAGTCATCAGGAGGAATCAAATTTCCATAATTATAAACATATTTAGTAGAATTATTAAGTCATGGTCTGGATTCATTTCTAGGATCTGAAGGTTCGACATTTTTTTGAGAATTATCAGAAGCAGTAGTAATAGAGTTTACTTGTTAATTAACTAACAATCTCTTAAAATTATGAAACATAACATAAATTTGTCAAATTTACTTCTGTAGTTTGATTACCTAATATTTACAACCTATTTTGAGCAAAAATAGCTAAATAAGTAAATCAAATGTTTTACGGATTTGAAGGTGTTTTGTATAATGATCTCAAGTTCAACAAAGAGCAAGAAATAATTGCTTCGCATTAGATAAAAATAAAAAAATAAAATTAATTAAAAAATAGTAAATATTAGCAAATATCGAGAAAACTTATATCTATCAAAGATTTAGATGTTTGATTTCTAGATTTTCCATTTTTCATAACTTTTTGGTCAGAATTTTTGTTGCCCAGAATATCTGATAATCTCTAATTTTCTCAGCGATTCTTAGTTTTATGTCAATCTGTAAGGTCAGTACACCAAACCTAATAGCAATATAATCTAAGTTATTGTGCTTTAACGCTTTTTGATTGGTTATATAACCTGTGATCGATGAGCAGGTTATGATCAAGAATGTCAAATTCATTGTATTGTGTGTCAATTTGTAACAAATTTTTTAGTAAATCATTTCAGTTTTTCGTCGGACTTCTTTGCAGGTTTGAACTAGATAAATCAACCAAATAATCAGAATTATATATTACACTCCATTTGGTTATCTTCATAATATATAATCAGTATTGAATAAATTTTAAAAATTCAGGGTGCACTATACTGATCTGCTCAACTATACCATACTGATTTGTGAAAATATTAATCAATGCCATACTAGTAGCATACTGATCTGTTGTAATTTTTCCCATACTATACAATTTTGGTCATCTGTAATATAGTGAAATTATAAAAATTAAAAAAAATAATAAAAATAATGAACCTTTAAATAACAGGTCTTAAAATTCATCTAAGAACATCCAAACTTTGTTACTTTTGATGAATAAGCTAAAAAAAATAATTTATTTCAAACATGAGAAAAAAAATTTAATTTACACGAATACATCACCACAATAAGTAGTAACCAACTAAAAAAAAAACTTACATTAATTTGCTATAGAACTACCTACACTAAAATTCTATCCTAATATTTTGATACACAAAAATTAATTATATTTCGCATAGCATTTTTTTTTTCTGTTTTACCCCCGAGACCTTGCTCGACCTTTATTTATTAATTCAATATTATTACATGCAGAAGGAAATAATATATAACAATTATATAAAAGGCTAAACTCGGGCTTCATGATGGCCTTCCGCTACCAATCAATCTTTTACGCGGCCCAAAGTTAGCTGAACAAAGTTATTATAACTTCGACTCAGACTTCTAAAATAAAAATTGTTAACATCAATAACCTTGTTCCAACTAACTGGCCCAAGTCACAGTATGTTAAACAAAAAGCAGTCATATGATCTGGACTGCTTGAAATAAAGCTTCTAGAATCTTCATCCAGTAGTTTCCCCATAGATCTTGCACGTCCTTCCACATTACTTGTTCTAAGCCAGTCATGACGATTATCTCCAATAAGGTAGGTACCTTTCCTTTTTGGGAGCAGTAAACACTGCAGATCTTTTGGAGGGGGTAAGCTAAATTGCCCACTTTTACCAAGTCACCCACTTTTTGAAAATTCTCCACAAAACAATGACACCAAAACAAGTTCTACGTAGCCTTAGTAGAGACAGTGGTTCTTCCCGTATAGTCCAAAATCTATTAAAGAGCCGCCAAAGACTTCTCAGGTTGTAGTGAGTGATAATCTCTAAGCTTGTCAGCAGGTAGTAATAAACTTTACCTCTAAATGACAAGTACCAGTTTTGTGGTGAGTGACAAACTCTAAAGCTATTAGCAGATACTCAGTTAACTGTATCCCTAAATAACAGCTGCCAGGTTGCATGTAATCAATGGTTTTTCTCTATTTCTTTGAGACTTTACTTCTGAAGTGTTAGCGTATTTGTTGGTAAAGATGATCGATGGATAGAGTTGCGGAAGATCCTTATTGATATTTCGCATAGCATTTGCCCGATGTGTTTCTTGTTTAAATGTTAAAAGACTCACAGTGCAACTTTTAATCTCTCCATCAGTAATCAGTAAATTTTGTATTATTCTTATTGGATTATGAGGTAAAGAAGCTAATTTTGAAAAATGAAGGGGACATGAAATTTTACGATCTGAATACATTATATAAAGTTGAGGAGGGGGTGAGGACACATTTGCGGAAGATCCTTAATGATATTTCGCATAGCATTTGCCTGATGCGCTTCTTGTTTAAATGTTAAAAGACTCAGTGCAACTTTTAATCTCTCCATCAGTAATCATTAAATTTTGTATTATTCTTATTGGATTACGAGGTAAAGAAGCTAATTTTGAAAAATGAAGGGAAGACATGAAATTTTACGATCTGAATACATTATATAAAGTTGGGGAAAGGGTGAGGACGCATTGAAATGTATGATATAACGTATTTTAGGTTTTCTTTGTCGATATCAATAATTTCCGACAGAAAATTTTAAAAATATCTGCGACTGTATTATTTAAATATAATATTTTGTAAACGTGATATACATTGGAAATTTTATTGGACAATCTGGTGACACTAATATTGGTTTTATAGTGTAATAAAAAATTTTTTATAATATCGGGATTGTTATAGTCTAAGGGTTGTAAGTCTGAGGAATCAACTAAGTGTCCATTCACGGCCTGAGGTTCGAATCCTAGTAGCCGCTTAGATAGTAATGATTCTGAACCTTTTTAATCTAATACTGTATGTTTAAAATACATTTTCCGGATCAGTCCGAACAGTGAAAAATTCACGGATCACACACAGATCACCGTGATCTGCGTGACATATCTGATATCGTGTGACTGCTATTCATACAAGTTTTTTCGTATGAATGCAAAGGGCTAAGAATAACTTGAATAAAACAAATATCTAATGAACAACTTTATTCTGGATTTATTCTGGATAAGCTTGTAAGGCTATGCTATTTATTATCATGCTTAAAATACAGTATCAGATAAGAAATCACATCCTAAATTATAACACAATATCTATTAACGTTAATATCGATAAAACAATCTATCTAGTGAATTAATTACAACTAATTTTTCATTTCATATTATATAGGATCTGAAAACTTAGATCAGTAAATCAGTGTAAATTTGTAAATAATGTTCACATCTAATTTTAGACCAGATGAAGTTGATTTTTTATTTTGTATTACATAGGATTTGAAAACTTTGGGGGTTTTTTTTTGATCTGAAATATTTCGTATTCTTTAATTGAAAAATGCGACAATCAATAACGATTACCTAAAGTCCCGATATAAGCAACCCTCCGAAATAAGCAATACCTCGCATTTAGATGTCAAATACTGGAAAATAAATTAGGCAACCCCTTTAAAATTGTTAAATATAATAAAATTTATTTTTGATTTTATTAAGATGGGCAAATAGAATTGAGCATTTCAAAATTACTGAATTTAGGCAACTTTTTAAAATATTCAGCCAAGATTGATGGCTTAATTTTCGGGACTTTACGGTAAATTAATTTCATTTCTAAAACTTTTTACATATGACCTTTGGCGATTCAAATACTGACTACTTTGATTAAAATTGTCAGACATAACTAAATCCCGGCCATACACAAAATTGGACCGTTAATGGGGTGACAAATAAGTGCACGTCCTGGCTCTTTTACACGACTTAAAATAGAATTTTGAAAGATATCATTTTTTAATGAAAAAGTAGGGTTTTGAATGATACCATATTTTTTAAATGAAAAATAGAATGTTGTTAAACCATACTACTGGTGTTTAACGCCAGCATATATAAATTATGAGCAAAATTTTTTTTACTATTTGGGTTAGGGTTAGAGTTTGTGTTGAAGTTTAGATAAGACATAGCATATACCAAAATTTTGCAAGGAAGCTTTTTGTTAGAATGTAAAGATTGGTTTATTGGACGATTTTGAAAAAAAAATGAATTTCATCAACGCCTTATCCATCATAACGACAAGGTTTGTCTGTTTATCACTTAATTTCCGAAATGAATTTTCAGTAAAATCATCCTTAGTTCCACGAATAACTAATTTAAACTCGTATGGACTATTTTTTACTGAATATGTTCTTTCTTTTCTGTGCATGTGCTTCATTGATAACTGCCGAAAATGATTTTGTATTTTGTGCTTCATTGATAACTGCCGAAAATGATTTTGTATTTTAACTTGTTGTTAAGATCACACAAGGCGGCAAGATTATTGATGATATTTGTCGATTTAGTGACATATACTAATAGTTATTTTTCAAGGATTTGATGGTATGGTTGTACATTATTTGCATTGTTATCATTAGATATCTGGCAATATCGAATATTAGCAAACAATTTCGCAAGGCTGTCTTTAAAACTAGAAAATTTCATGATCCAATTTTCAGGATCTGATGGTAAACCAATATTTTGTGCGATTCCTCATTCAATATAATAATAATTCCAAATTTTCACCTCTTCAATTTGCAAGCCATCTCGACTAATCATTGAGACTAATACGTTTCTTGAAGCGAGACAAAGTCTTCTGATTCAAAAATTTTATTAGGATATTTTACTATAATATAATTGTTTTTGTAATATTTGGAACTTTTGCTCTGGAAATTATTTTTATAATTTTTGATCTTATTGCTCTGGAAATTTTTTATAAACATGGGTAAAATTTAGACTAAGTCAATGAGTTTTCGCTTGAATTAAATGAGTTTCAAGGTGTTTATCTAAGCCATCAAATAGAAATTCACAGGCTATAAAACATAAGTTCAAAAATAAATGGTTATTTATGGCTTTCCGGTAAAACCACTCCTCCGTATATATATTTTTGCATTTAGTTAATTGAAATTTTAGATTTTTAGTGTAGCTTACAATAATATAAATTATAATCGTATATAAAATAGCTTACTTGATGGTAACTTCAAATTGCTGGGTAAAAACAGCGTAAAAACATTTTTTTAATCAAGTGTTTTGATATTATTCTTATATTTGCTGATGCTTACTAATTCATTACGATCAAGATCCTTATTTTAAAATTGCTGAATGTGCTTGGAATATTTTAAATTTAAAAAGTGTAAAAATTTTATTTATTGCACAATAATTTGTAATTGGAAACACGAATCTAAAAGTTCAAAATTTCAAACAAGTTTAGCCTCAACAACGTATGATGAAGAAAATATACTTGGCTGACGTTCTTAAATTCATCAACATAATAGTGACCCCAGGAAAGGGATGATCTATTTAAGTAATTAATTATATAGTCACAGAGTAGACTAATGCATAGGAAACTTTAAAAGGTATGATCATATGAGTAATGATATCAACGTGGGATTCCTCTATTTTTCTCTTTCCAAAGCATGTAGAATTAGTCAGGTGATAGAGCTTTTTGTCAATAAATTCCTTTATGCGAAGAATTCGAGTCTTATAAAGTTAATTCAGGGCGTTCATAAACTCCAGTTAGTGTGTCGATATGTGTCGGAAACATGCCGAGAATTAAATTTTATCAGTGAAAAAAATATTTTAACCAATCAAACATGCTTATCATTAAAATAAACATGACACGGTTTAAAGTTATAAATCGTGCAAGAGATGACGGTGTGTGATTAGATAATGACTAGGTAGTAATAAAACTGTGTATTACAGTTGTTTGTTATAGTTTTACGGAATAGATTATTGTGAGACTCCTAAGTTGTGACGAAGGTTTAGTGGCTAGACATTAACAAAGGTATAGAGTGAAGGTCCAGAAATGGATTTAGCTTTCGAAACATATTATCAATAAAAAAATTTCTATGAGTAGTTAGAGACGTAATTTCTTATTGTATTATATCATTTCTTTATAGATGCAATTTTGTTGACAGAATCATTTCTCAACGCATGAAGCATTGGGGTGTGCGATAAACTATGTTTGACGAAACTATATGCGGTACCATAGAAAAATTAATTATTGAAGATTTTTTTTGATTTAATGATCAGGATAATGATCAAGGTAGTGACTGGGATTATTTGTTACTTTTTATATATAATTTAATAATAAATAATGACTTGTACGTTTTTTAGATGCCTAGAACGAATAGCTTTACTTTTTTCAATTATTTTAACATAAATCGATTCTTAAACACCTTTATAGCAAAGTTACGTTAAAATTTTGTATTCTAGTATTAAATATTTTTGCTCATAATGAAAATATGTCTCTTAGTATAGTTTAAAACATGAAACAGAATTATTGAAGGAGTCAATTTAAAATTTATATTAATGTTAAAAAAGTTTCAACGTAACTTCGTTATAAAGGAGTTTAAGAATCTATTTATTCTAAAAGAGTTTAAGAATCTATTTATTCTAAAATTATTAAGAAAAATAAAGCTATTCGCTCTAGACATCTAAAAACATACAAGTCACTCTTTACTATTAAATTATATATAAAAAATGACAAATAATCCCAGTCGCTACCTTGATCATTATCCTGATCATTAAATTCAAAAAAATTTAATTTTTCTATGGTACCGCACATAGTTTTGTCAACCATAGTATATCGCACACAAATGTAGCAAGTTTTAATACTAGATACATAAAAACATTTCGTAAAATAGTATATAATGCTATGCGTTTAAACATGTCAATATATCAGTCTAGTAACTAGCCTTTCCATACTGTGTCAAGTACAATTACAGTGTTTTTTAAATTACTGTACCAGCAAATTTCACGTATCACATTGGGAATAAGGAATCTATAAAAAAAATGCTAATACATGGCGAAAAAATTATTCTATAAATTTTTTGATCAATCATATATCAGCATTTTTATAGATTCCTGATTCTTAGTGTGATAGTAGAAATGAGGCCAGCGGAGCTATATTTTAAGCTACAGCAAATAGACCATTACCATATTCAATATATTGATAAAGATGTTTATTCATTAAATTAATAGCATAAAAATTTAGGGTTTTTTACTAATCTGGAATATTTCATATTCTTCCACTGAAAAATATGAAATTCCATCACTTTCAATTATGGATACATTTCTAATTTGTTTTTCGTATGAATATGGATAACAAATACATTTTCTATCTTGATTATAATTATGCGACATATTTAAATCACCGTAACCAAAAAGTGGTCCATTATTATGCATACATCTAATTGCATATTCAGGTTTTTTTACACGACTTAAAATAGAATTTTGAATAATACCATTTTTCAGTGAATAAATAAAACTATCATTGCAATTCTTATAGAATGCTTTTCCAGTTAGATTATCCCAACCAATAGGATTATAACCACCAAGAATTTCATCGGTACCTTTTACCTTTATTACTACAACAAGATGTTTTTGCTTATTACATAATTTCCAAAATGAATCCGCAGTAAAACCATCTCTAGTTCCACGAAGAAGTAATTTGAATTCGTATGGATTATCCATTACTGAATATATATTTTCTTTTTTATTGACCCATGAAGCAATTTCTGATGCATGTGCTTCATTGATAACCGTTGAAAATGGTTCTGTATTTCTACTTGGTAATTTCGGAGTTAAGATCATACGAGGTGGCAGGATTATTGATGATACTTGTCGATTTGGTGATATAAGCTTGTTTGTTATATCTTTCCAAAGATTTTTTTCAAGGACTTGATGATACGGCTGTACATTATCAATAATGTCATCACCAGATATCTGAAAATAACGGATATGAGGTAACCAATTTCGCAAAGTGGCCTTTAAAGCAAGAAAATTTTCATTTGACCAATTTTCAGAATTTGTCGGTAAGCCAGGGTTTTGATCAATTCCCCACTTAATAATATGATTCCAAATTTTTACTTCTTTCATTTGTAAATCATCTCGGCAAATAATTGAGACTAAAGCATTTTCTTGAAGCAAAGAGAAGTCTTCCGATTCAAAAACTTTATCAGGATATTTTACCACAATATCATTGCACCATTTTTGTAATTCTTGAAGCTTAGCATTCTGGAAAATTTTTTGATAAATACGAGTAAAATTTAAACGAAGCCAATGAGCTTCTGTCTCAATTAAGTGTGTTTCAAGATATTTAGCTAATTCATCAAAAAGAAGTTCATAAGCAATAAGCATAAGTTCAAACTTAAATGATGAATTATAATTTTCAAGCAAGACCACTCCTCCGTAAATATATCTTTTAAATTAGTTAATTTTATATTTTAAGTTTCTTATTGCAGATAATAATAGTATTCATCATCATCGTATATAAACATAGCTTACCTGATGATAATTTCAAATTGTTGGATGGAAATATTTTTTAAATAAAGTGTTTTAATATGGTTCTTATCTTTACTGACATTTGTCAATTCATTTCGAAAATGTAAAGATCTATATCTTAAAATTGCCGAATGTGCTTGGAATACTTTGGTGTCTGGTGATTCACCAACATTAATAACCGTATTAAAATCTTCTTTATCATCAAGAAGTTCAAGATAGTTATCTGAAAGTTTTTCAAAAAATTTTACAGCCATTTTAAATATGCGTGAAATTCTTTATTGGCGTAAAAAAAGACAATGTATAATACTATTATGTAAGTAGCACACTTTATATATTTGTCGACCATTTCCTTTTTAAATAAGGAAATGATACAAAGGCCTATATTTTACAGACAGCTCATTCAGCCGTATCACGCCAAGTGAAAATTTATTAAATTATACACTTGCAACTAATCAAATGCTAATCATAACACTATGTGATATCGGCTAAATAACTTTCGGTGAAATGATGTCGGTGAAGTGAGCGGCACTTTTATATAAATCCAAATTTATGTCAGAAAATAAGGTTTGAATTATGATTAGTGTTTTTTGAAATTTATAAATGTTTTAAAATAGCAAAAAGTTTAAGTACAATAGATAATATAAACAACAAATAAAAAGTGTCGTGTAATTAAAAATGTTTAACATAAAACTTAAATGCGAAGTTGAATATATTAAATTTAAAATTAGTTAATGCAGTAAAATCTTTCTAGTTCAATTTTAGAGAGATCAAAATTCATAATAAAAAATTTATAATACAGTAGTAATAACTGCTGTTAATTTTATTTAATATGGTATTTTTAACTTATATTAAATAATTAGATCACAAAATCTTGTGCAAACAAAGTCAATAGCCTATGGATTTGCTAGAATAATTAAATTTTTTTTTGGATTAATTAACATAAATAATTATACAGAAGCAATCGATATGATTATTAAATTATATGTCAAGATCAATTAAGTTAAATATGACGTTATAAAAATAGCTTAATAGTGATTGCCTGATAACATCGATATTGTGCGTGCGATGGACAATCTCAAGGCATCGATTCAGATTGCATAATGATCAGGTACTATCATGATAAGTTATTTATTTCTAATTTGTCACACTACAAGTATATTAATGAGCATATATTCTTATCTTTTATTAACAATTAAGGTAATTTAAGGTAATTCATTTCGTATTTTATTTATTTATTCTGTTTTAATTGATCTATCAATAAAAAGTATTTAAGCTAATCAAAATCTTATCTTATTTTCTGGATTTATAGTTTCAGGGTTTCAGATTTTGGAGATTGAATTTTTTTTTTTTTTTTTTTTTTTTTTTTTTTTAAAAAAAAAAAAAAATATGTAACTTGTTTTAAATCATAAAATTCCCAAAACTAGGTTTGGGTAGGTTTTATTTTGAGGCCAACTCTAGTTTAGACACACATTTTTTGTATTTTTCATGTTTGTTTGTCGTTTCTTGGTTTGACTAATCTGAACTAATCAAAATTTCATGATCTTATTGACCAGAGCATCAGATGATTTCGTAAGATGCCAGGCTTTAAACAATCTCATTATTTGGGATGAGCCCAAACCCAATTTTTACATGTAAAAAACTTGGAATTTCTAGCTATAATATAATTCTAGTGTCGAAGTGTTGACATTACAGCAAATTCGAGGCATTTTGAGAAACCTTGTAATACTATTTGGGTCACAACCTTACTCATGACCATTACAGCAAGGTTCCTCAAATCAAATTCAATGCACGCCTCGATCAGAATGCAGTTTAGTATCTGAGGTTGGACAGTAGTAGAGAGTTAACAGCTAGTTAGTGTCACCATTACCCGGAGGTTTAGTCATCAGACCTTTAAAACAGTTCAAAATATAGAAATAGTTTTTCCTATTTACAAAAAAGGGAAAGTAAGGAAATCCGTCACAAATTCTTAATTTGTGACACTCTACTAATCAATTAAAAATGCGCATTTAGTGTTGTATTACATACTGTTTATATAAAGATTTCTCCGTAACATATTAAATCATCCTAGAAACATGATTGATGAATTTGGTTATAAAAGATCTGAGTATAATGGAAAATGCGCAGATTGTAATCGATATAATACCTCGATAGCTTGGTGTCAAAAGTGTGACCCTCAGAAAGCAACTCAAGGATGGACAAGTGGGAATAAGGGCATCGATGATTGTATTAAAGAATTTCAACTTAAAGCTACAAAATATGAAGATGTAATCGAATGGATTCCTTTTTATAGACTAGAAAATATTCAAAATAACGGTGATGGATTTTCAGCAACCTGGTTAGATGGTGCACGATGTGTGAATGAGAGTGGATGGTCGAAAGAATGCACACAGTCACGTACACTACCATATAAAGTGGAGCTTAAAGTATTTCATTACTTATTAAATTTTTTAAAGAACGTAAGTTAAAGGTTTGTTTATTATTCATACATATTTGATTAAGCAATCATATACATTTATATATTATATTTATAAGTTTAAAGATTTAATGAAATCAAGAGATAATGAAGATAAAATATATGGAATAACTCAAGATACTGCGACAAATAAGTATATGTTAGTATTTGATAAATTTGGTTCTAAAAGATCTAAGTATAAAGGAAAATGTACAAATTGCAATCGATATAATACATCGGAAGCTTGGTGTCAAACATGTGACCCTCAGAAAACAATACAAGGATGGACAAGTGGGAATGAGAACATCGATGATTGCATTAAAGAATCTCAACTTAAATCCACATATTATAATGATGTTATCGAATGGATTCCTTTTTATAGACTGGAAAATATTCAAAAGAACGGTGATGGATTTTCAGCAACCTGGTTAGATGGTGCACGATGTGTGAATGAGAGTGGATGGGGGAAGAATGCACACAGTCACGTACACTACCATATAAAGTGGAGCTTAAAGTATTTCATGACTTATTAACATTTTTAAAGAGCGTAAGTTAAAGTTTTGTTTATTATTCATACTGTACATATTTGATTAAGTAATCTTATACATTTATATATTATATTTATAAGTTTAAAGATTTAATGAAATCAGAAGATAATGAAGATAAAATATATGGAATAACTCAAGATACTGTGGCAAATAAGTATATGTTAGTATTTGATGAATTTGGTTCTAAAAGATCCAAGTATAATGGAAAATGCGCAAATTGCAATCGATTTAATACATCGAAAGCTTGGTGTCAAACATGTGACCCTCAGAAAAAAATACAAGGATGGACAAGTGGGAATGATGGCATCGATGATTGCATTAAAGAATCTCAACTTAAATCCACATATTATAAGAATGTTATCGAATGGATTCCTTTTAATAGATTAGATAACATTCAAAAGATTGGCGATAGATTTTTGGCAAACTGGTTGGATGGTATACGATATGTAGATAAATATGAAGGTGGATATATACAGTCACGTACACAGCCATGCATCATTACACTTCAAAAATTGGGTAGTTCACAGAATTTACAGAATTTACTAAATACGTTAAAAAAAGTAAGATTAAGTTTTTTTTATTATTTGTAATTTGTTAATTCTTAGAGTGCATATATGAATTATATTCATAATTTTTTAACTTAAAATTATCTGCGATTAAAGGATAAAAAATATTTTTGGATTGACACAAGACATAACAACAAATGAATATATGTTAGGATTTGATGAATTTGATTTTAAAAGAAGTTATCATAATGGAACATGTGCAAATTGCAAGCGATATAACACATCTAAAGCTTGGTGTCATACATGTGAGTTTCAGAAAATAAATGGATGGACAAGTGGAAATAAGGACGTTGATGATTGCATTAAAGAATTTCAGCTTAAAGCCATAGGCTATGAAGATGTAATCGAATGGATTCCTCTTTATAAATTAGATAATATTCAAGTGGACGGTGATAGATTTTTAGCAACATGGTTAGATGGTGTACGACACGTAGATAAAGAATATAGATCTGGATATGAATATGATTTTATACATAATAAATCTGAATATAAATATGAATATATACAATCACGTACACCATTTTATAAAGTGGACCTTAAAATGTTGCATGGTTCTCAAAATCCGTTAGATTTTTTAAACAGTGTAAGTTAAAATTTGATTTATTATATTATATATACATTGTACCTGATTAATCTTATGCATCCATCTATTATAAGTTTAAAGATTTCATGCAATCAAAGGATAGTAAACTTAAAGTATATGGGATAACTCAAGACACTGCAGTAAATAAATATATGTTAGTATTTGATGAGTTGGGATTTATAAGAGATAAGAATAATGGAATATGCACAAATTGTAACCGATATAACACATCAAAAGTTTGGTGCCAGACCTGTGATCCCCAGAAAACAACACAAGGATGGACAAGTGGAAATAAAAACGTAGATGATTGCATTAAAGATTTTCAACTTAAAGCTAGATCTTATGAAGATGTAATCGAATGGATTCCTTTTAATAGATTAGATAATATTCAACAGAGATGGTGTACGATATGTAGACAAATGTAATAATGAATATATACAGTCACGTACATGTCCCTTCACAACTGCACTTAAATTATTGGCTAGCTTACACAATTTATTAAATACTTTAAAAGAAGTAAGATTATGCTTTATTTTGCTATGTGTAATTTATTAAATAACAGCATCTGTATATAAATTATATTTATATACTTTTATTAAGTTTGTGCAGTTTGATCGTAGAAATATTTATGGATTAACTCAAAATACAACCACAAATGAGTATATGTTAGTATATGATATCTTTCATTCTAAAAGAAATTATAATTATGGAAGCTGTGTAAATTGCAATCAATTTAACACATCGCCAGCTTGGTGTCAAATATGCGACCTTCAGAAAACAACACAAAAATGGTCAAGTGGAAATGAGGCTGTCGATAATTGCATTCAAGAATTTCAAATTAAAGCTACGAGATATGAAGATATAATCGAGTGGAGTCCTTTTTATAGATTAAATAATGTTCAACAGAATGGTGATGGGTTTTCAGCAATCTGGTTAGATGGCGTACGATATATTGATGTATATGTAAATATATATGATTATGATTATAATTATATAGATGGTAAATATGAATATAAATCTGAATATAAGAAAAAACGTACGCAACCATGTAAAATAGAGCTTAAAATACTACGTGGCTCTCAAAATTCATTAGATTTTTTAAACAGTGTAAGTTAAAAACTTGGTTTATTACACATATTTCTTGGTTTGTCACATATTTGCTTGGTTAATATTATGTTTATATATTGTATTTATAAGCTTAGATATTTTATGCAATCAAAAGATAGCATGCTTAAAATATATGGGATAACTCAAAACACTGCAACAAATAAATATATGTTAGTATTTGATGAATTTGGTTTTATAAGAGATAAGGATAATGGGAAATGTGCAAATTGCAACCGACATAACACTTCTGAAGCTTGGTGTCAGACATGTGATCCCCAAAAAACAATACAAGGATGGACAAGTGAAAATAAAAATATAGATGATTGCATCAAAGAAATTCAACTTAAATCCAATTCTTATGAGGATGTAATTGAATGGATTCCTTTTAATAGATTAGATAATATTCAACAGGATGGTGATAGATTTTTAGCAATCTGGTTGGATGGTATACGATATGTAGATAAATTTGAAGGTGAAATTATACAGTCACGTACACAGCCATGTATCATTACACTTCAAATATTGGATAGTTCACAAAATTTATTAAATGAAGTAAGATTATGTTTTTTATTATATATATATATACTGTATATTTTTATTTTTATTTTTTTTTTTTAAACCCTTTTTTTTCAAAGGGACGCCGGAAGGCGTAATTTATTGTTTTTTTTATTATATTTAATCAACAGTATATATACTTAATTTTTATTATTTTATTTAATATATTTTGTAAGTTTAAAAAAATACAATTAGAGGGTGTCTATGGGTTAACTCAAAACACGACAACAAATGAATATATGCTGGTATTCGATGAATTTAGGTCTAAAAGATCCAAATATTATGGAGAATGTGTAAATTGTAACCGATATAATACATCACCAGCTTGGTGTCAAACATGTGACCCTTGGAAAATAATACAAGAGTGGACAAGTGGAAATCAAGATGTCGATGATTGTATTAAAGAATTTCAATTTAAAACTGCAACCTATGAAGATGTGATCGAATGGATTCCTTTTAGTAGATTAGATAATATTCAAAAGATTGGTGATGGATTTTCAGCAATATGGTTGGATGGTGTACGATATGTACACAGATATGAAAATGAAAATGAAAATGAAAAATACAAATCTGAATGTGTACAGTCACGTACTCCACCGTGCATAATTGCAATTAAAATATTGTGTAGTTCACAGAATTTATTAAATATTTTGAAAGAAGTAAGGTTACATTTATTTTATTATTTGTAATTTATTAATTAATAACGTGCATACATAATCATATTTTTATATATTTATAAGTTTAAAAATTATGTACAATTAGATGGTGAAAATATTTATGGCAAAAATATTTACGGATTAACTCAAAACAAAACCACAAATGAATATATGTTGGTGTACGATGAATTCGGCTCTAAAAGATATGTCTGTTGTGGAAGATGTACAAATTGCAACCGATATAACACTTCTAATGCTTGGTGTCAGACATGTGATCCCCAAAAAACAACACAAGGATGGACAAGTGGAAATAAAAATATAGATGATTGTATAAAAGGATTTCAACTTAAAGCCACGTCTTACGAAGATGTAATCGAATGGATTCCTTTTAATAAATTAGACAATATTCAAAAGAGTGGCGAAAAGTTTTTAGCAACCTGGTTAGATGGTTTACGAAATATAGATGAAGAAAAATGTATACGGTCACGTACACCACCATGTAGAGTGGATCTTAAAATATTAACTAGATCACAAAATTTATTAGATATATTAAAAGAAGTAAGATAAAATATTTGTTATTATTGCTAGTATCCAACTCTATTTCATTGATATTTATATATGTTTAATAAGTTTGCAGATTATATGCAATTAAAGAGTGGCGATCTCAAAGTATATGGGTTAACACAAAACGCCATAACAAATGAGTATATGTTAGCATTTGATGAATTTGGTTATATAAGACGTGATGGTTATGGAAAATGTGCAAATTGCAACCGAGGTTGTACTACGCCAGCATGGTGTCCAGCATGTGACCCTCATAAAATAACACAAGGATGGACAAGTGGAGATAAGGATATCGATGATTGTATTAAAGAATTTCAACTTAAAGCTATAAAACGTGAAGATGTAATAGAATGGATTCCCTTTAATAAATTGCATAATATTCAAAAGTTTGGTGATGGATTTTTAGCAACTTGGTTAGGCAGTAATGTACAACATACACAGACACTTATAGTGGAGCTTAAAATATTAAATGATTCTCAAAATGATTTTCAAAATTCATTAGATTTTTTAAACAGAGTAAGTTAAAGTTATGCTTATTATGCGTATTTGCTTGGTTAACCTTATACATTTTATGACTTATTGTGCGTATTTGCTTGGTTAACCTTATACATTTTATGAATTATATATTTAAGTTTAAATATTTTGTGCAATCAAGAGGTAATAAACATAAAATATATGGGATAACTCAAGATACTGCGACAAATAAGTATATGTTAGTATTTGATGAATTTGGTTCTAAAAGATCTGAGTATTATGGAAAATGCGCAAATTGCAATCGATATAATACGTCGGAAGCTTGGTGTCAAACATGTGACCCTCAGAAAACAACACAAGGATGGACAAGTGGGAATAAGGATATCGATGAGTGTATCAAAGAATTTCAACTTAAAGCTACAAAATATGAAGATGTAATCGAATGGATTCCTTTTAATAAATTGAATAATATTCAAAGAATTGTCAATAGATTTTCAGCAACTTGGCTAGAAGGAACACGAGATATAGACAAATATACAAATGAACATGATTATAAATATAGATATATACGGTCTCGTACACCACCGCATGAAGTAGAGCTAAAAATATTACATAGTTCTCAAAAGTTATTGGATTTAATGAGCGCAGTAAGTTAAAATTTGTTTTATTAATTGCGTACAATATTATTTAATATTCCATTTATTTATGACCTAAAATCTTATACAATCAAAGGATAGTGAACTTAAAGTATATGGACTAACTCAAGATACTTCAACAAATGAGTATATATTAGTTTTTGATTATAAAAGAAATAAATGTAATGGAATATGCGCAAATTGCAACCGATATAATACATCGTCAGCATGGTGTCGAACATGTGATCCCCAGAATACAGCTCAAGGATGGACAAGTGGGGATAAAAATGTCGATGATTGTATTAAAGAATTTCAACTTAAAGCCACATCTTACGAAGATGTGATCGAGTGGATTCCTTTTAATAGGCTAGATAATATTCAAAAGATTGGTAAAGGGGGGTTTGGCACAGTATTTTCAGCAACATGGTTAGATGGTAAAAGAATGCTTTCGGATAAATATATAGCATCAAGCACGCCTTCATTTATAGTTGCACTTAAGACATTACCTGGTTCACAAGAAAATTTTTTAAAAGAAGTAAGCTAAAATTATTTATTTATGATCTAATATAGATAAGTAAATTATTATTAACATTAAAATTTTATTTGTTTAACAAGTTTAAAAATTTTATGCAATTTAGATTAATGGGTAGTAATCTGGAGGTATATGGACTAACTCGAAACACAACTAATAATGAATATTTGATGGTATTTCAATATGCTAATAGAGGAAGTCTTCATAAGTTCCTATAATCAAATTTTAGAGAACTTTATTGGAAAAGTAAATTAAAGCAACTTGTTGATATATCAAGAAATTTATCAAAAATACACAAACTAGAATATGTTCACGGAGATTTTCATAGCGGTAATATATTGCAAAATCAATATATTAATGGAGATTTAATATCTTATATTGCAGATCTAGGATTATCTAGAAAGAATGATGAATCTGACATAGATGGTATTTATGGCGTTTTACCTTATGTTGCTCCGGAAGTGTTAAATAAACGACCATATACAATTGCAGCAGATATTTATAGTTTTGGCATTATCATGACTGAAATGTCTACAGGAAGGCCACCCCATTACGATATTGAATATGATGTAGCATTGGCAGTTCAAATATGTAATGGATTACGTCCTGAGTTTGCTAAAGGCACTCCTGAATGCTATATCCAATTAGCCAATCAGTGTATGGATGCTAATCCTTCTATTAGACCATCTGCATCTTATGTCTGTGATGAATTATGCAGATGGCTTAAAGTAGTATATCGTGGTGTTTCAGAAGATAAAAATGAATTAACAATATTAAAAGCATTCCAATCCGCAGATGAAATTATTCCAACATTATCAACTGTATTGCCAATTTGTCCTAGAGATAAGCTTACAAGTAAACTGCTCAATTTTAAAAGTCTTTTTAAGCCAATTAATTCTTCATCTATTTCATCTATAAGATCGTTAGAATTTTATGGTAAATAATTAAATTAATAAGTTTAAGCTTAATCGATCAAATTTTTAATTTTTAATTTTTCTAGATTCTACTTTATGTGATTTTTCAATTTCTGATGACTATTATAATTCACGTGCGTATTTTATAATTTTATAATTTTAATTTACTAATTTATAATGATAAGGATAATAATTTATCTATATAAATATTTTAAATGCATTGTCTTTACAGATAATGACAATGAATGAAATTTATTTAAATTACTCACTGCTCTATCCTCTGGTAAATATACTAATAATTTAGAATTTAAAAATTTTAAATTAACTAGAGCCAATAGATTTTGTTGAATTTTGTTAGTGTAAAAATTTTTCGTATTCTGTTTTCGTGACATGTGAATTGTCCGAATTTTATGATCGCATCGCTTTATCTCGACCTACAAGTGTAACCTTAGATAAACCATATATCCTTTTTCATACTGATTCTTTGATTTTGTGTCAATCTTATGATAAATCTTTGAGTAGCGTTAATATCAAGTTGAGTTTAATGTCCATCTGTAATAGCAAAACATGTTTATAGTTTTCGTTGCTGCCTTAAATTTTCTTTTGGCTTTTATTTAAAATTTATCCTTTATGATGTATTTATTTATCTATTTTCGAGTTATTTATTTGTTTATTGTTTGACATCTTTATTTATCTATTTTTCATTGTCTTACTTTGTTATTATTATTATTATTTATATCTAGAATACTTCGAATACTTTAATAATATCTCGCTTTATTAACCAACTATTTAATATTGCCATTATTAAGTCATGTATTAATTATTCCATGTTTATATAGCAATTGTCCGTCCTGAATTGTCTAATCCGATACCATTAAACCTCATATTGCATATTAGATCAGATTACTTCACCTGCATCATTGTCCTTACTGCCTGTTCTCTAGCTTAATATCAAACTAATTTGGCCCCCCAGTTATTCGATCTCCCGAAGCTGATAGTAACAACTTCCTGTAAAGCTTATAGTTATATAATTTATAATGTTTTTTAAAATTTGATTACTTATTATTGAGGTTGGTATTTAGGCCGTTTGAAGTTAAAATTTTTTAGCGTTCTCCCCCGTCGCCGCCTCCAAGAACTCACCTTGAAATTAATCAATCCAATCAGAACGTTTTGAGATTTCAATAAATCAATTAACCACAAAATAATCAAAATTGTTTTGAGATGTTGTATGATATTTGTTTAATTTGACTCCTACCTAGTGATGTGCCATTTATATGATGTCTGAATTTTTTTAGCGTACAGTACGTACAGTACGTACAGTACGTACAGTACGTACAGTACGTACAGTACGTACAGTACGTATAGTTGTATAGTGTGTATAGTATGTGAAATGCGTATAGTTCGCATATGATATATAAACTATCTATATACAAAATTTTGCAAGGAATAAGTATGCTTAGAAATTAAAAGGCAGTTTCATAAGGGAAAATTTAAGATATGAATTGTTTTATGATTTGTTCTAGAATATTCTAAAAAATTTTTTGCTATACGCGGCACATCACTACCCCTACCCAACTACGCATAAGCTTGAAAGGACGTTAAACGAAATTTTAACTTCAAAACATCCTATGTTGAATTTGATTTATTTTAATATGACTCCAAATTTTTTTACAGGTGCATAGTTACAATATTTTTTTTTTTGGGTTATTTTATGAATTATGATTGAGTTATTAGGATGTTTCAGAGTTAACTTATTTGTAAATAGATGAGCTTGTAAAATTCTGTTTCTGTTTTTAAATTTCGAAGCCAGAAATCGAAACTTGAAATTGGATGTCAAACCTTTAAACTAAAAATAACACCCTTATTTCCCACTTCGGAATTTATCCCTGATTCCTATCTACCTGTGAAATAAATAGTACTTAATCTTTGTTTGATATAATATCATTTAGCATATATAAAGAGATAATCAGGTCATTATATCTTGTATAAACAAAGTTAATAGCCTATTTTCAAAAAATTAGATCTTCAATCCATCTGTCAGTTACACAACTGTACAACGTATTATTAACTGTGGAGATTTGAGTGGAAAGGGTCGTAAGCAAATAAAAGATTATCCAGTTCTTATCGGCAATCCCAGAACGAGGGAAAAAGCATCACGGAAAATTCCTATATGTACATCATGTTGTGCCACCGCAACTAATCACGTGAGATGATCTTTTATTTGAGTGAGTAATACATGCATCCACTTATTTGCGCGGGTAATACAAGCTCCTGGAGAGGAAATAGCCAATCGGAGAGTGCAAATTTCGACTATTTGATCAGCCCGACGAAGAATTCGAACATGCATAAAAAACGTAAAAAAAGAAACCCCGAAAATACGCAAAAACTAATGTTTAAATCGATCTTGGTGCACTAATTAAAAATGACGGGAGTTTATTTACAAAATCGGATTGCCTTTTTTGGTTTGTATTACCTGTGCAAATAAGTAAAATGGGTAATACATACCCTATGAAGAGGAAATAGCCAATCGGAGAGTAAATACTTTGACTTTTCCGGATCACCACCACAAAGAATCGAAATGCGTAAAATAAAAAAAAAACGAAAATATCAAAAACTAATGTTTAAATCGATCTTGCTGCACTAATTAAAATTGATGGTAGTGAAAATTAACATAATCTAACCACGACACTAACGTTAAGGCCTTACCTCTACTTACCGTATTTGTCTCAAGCGTTTAGTTTGTTTACAAAATCGGATTTACCTTTTGTTTAGTATTACCTGCGCAAATAAGAAAGACGCCTATAAACGAAAAAAAGTCGATTTAAGTGCAGTGAAAATTAACACAATCTAACCCTATAGCAAGGAATCGGATTTCCCTTTTGAATTCGTAATACCTGTAAAAATATGAAAGACACCTATAAACGAAAAAAAGTCAATTGAAGTTATAGTGATTTACTAAAATAACTACTCAATAAGATTTAGTAATTATATGGCAACTTTAACGAACAAAAAACTTATTGACCCTTAAAATTTGTTTCTTCTATAAACATCAAAAAAAACAAACCTAAAAAAATACTGTTTAATACACAAAAACGTCCCATCTTAGTTTCAATTTTTTTTTAAAAAAAAAAAGAACTCAAAGAATTTCGCAACATTATAGTCTAAGAAATCAAAAACACTGATCTACTTTTTTTGTAGTTAGGGATTCGGTAGCATGACGAACTTTACGAGTTTGCATTTTTCTTATTTTTTTTTTTTACAAACTTAACTAAATAATATAATATTTTATTTACTTTCGAATGAAAAATCAATATATTAAAAAATTCGACCTTCAATCCATTCGTCATTACACAGTTGTACCCCCATCGATCTTACTATTGTTTAGGTAGTAAAACACATGATGAGGAATTACCCAATCGGAGAGTGAAAATTTTGACAAATATGGATCTAACCCTACAAAAAATCTAAACACGTGTAAAAGAAGAAAAAAAACCAAAAATATGCAAAACCTAATGATTAAATCGATCTTTGTGCATTAATTAAAAATGACAGTAAAAAGTGATCTTTATGCACTAATTAAAAATGACAGTAATGAAAATTTACATATAGAACGCGTTAATCTAACCCTATAGCCATTTAAAATTTTCACACCATTTAGTTTATTTACAAAATCTAATTTCCTATTTTGGTTTATATTAGTAAGTTGTAATTTTTTACTTCAAGTGCTTTTTTTCATTTATAGGCAACTTGCTGAAATACTGTATATAAATTTAAACAAACGATAATTCCATATCAGCCCAACAAAGAATCGAAAACGTGTAAAAGAAGAAAAAAAAAGTGAAAATATGCAAAACCTAATGATTAAATCGTCCTTTGTGCATTAATTAAAAATGCCATTTAAAATCGATCTTTGTGCGCTAATTAAAAATGACGCTAATGAAAATTTACATATAGTAAGTGTTAATCCAACTCTATAGCCACTAACATTAAGGTGTTACTCATAAATTTTTGTCGCACGCATTTAGTTTATTTACAAAATCGGTTCCTATTTGCTTTGTATTACCTGCACAAGTAAGTAAAACGACACTATAGTAAGTCGTAATTTTTACTTCAAGTGCTTTTTCTTTTCGTTTAAAGAAGCTCCGTTAATCTCTAAACATTAAAAAAAACTCTAAAATAAGAGTGACTTACTCACAATATCATTCCATCACTCTAAACTACTTAGGCGGTTAATTGCAAACTTCATTTTAATATATGCTAAGAATGGCATTTCTTTTTTTGTAGTACTAAGGCTTTTTTTAAACAAAATATTAAAATGAACTTGAAAAAATAGCTTACAAACTTATTGTTTTATTTGTACAAATTCATAATTTTCATGTGAAGAATCATCAACTATTTAAGTTTTTACCTTAGGTCTTAAAAAAAATTTATTAAATAGTTCCATTAATTTCCTTTTTGAAAAAAAAAACACTCAGAATTTCAATAAATTATAGTCAAACTGAATAATAATTTACATGAATATGCAACACTTACAGAAAATACAGGGGATATAAATCTGATCGACTTTTTCTTTGTAGTGAGGAATTCGGTAACATGGTGTACTGAAGAGTTCACTTTTCAAAATTATAATTTTAATTAAATATAATAACATCCAATGTACTTTCGACGAAAAATGTCTTATTAATAAAAAAAAGTTGACAAAATTCAACATTTTAAGTAATAACTTTCAAAAACATACTATTTTTTCTGTGTTTGTGTTATTATATGCATTGTGTATTTTGAATTGTTTACCGTTATTACAGTCTGGGAATACTGTATTAGCTATACACTTATGTACTGTACTTTGCGATTTCATGATTATGTATATTTGTAAAGTAATATACTACTCTTAAACAGCTTGCTCAAATAGCATATTAAATTCTTATGAAGTACTTAAAATATTAATTTATTAATTTCATAAGTTAAATAATTGTGCTTAAATATAACCCGTCGTTTAACGACGGGTCTTACAACTAGTGTTTAAATAAATTAACAAAACAATTATAAAGAAGCATTCGATATTATTTGAGTTATATATCAAGGTCTATTAATCTAAAATTAAATTTTTAAGATAAAAATATTTATAACTCTAAACTTCCGTAAAAATGCAAAGAACTAAGGATAATTTGAAATAAAACAAATATCTAATGAATAACTTTATTCTGCAAAGTAATATTATTGATTATCATGCTTTAAATACAGTATCAGTGATGAAACCCACATTTTAAACTATAATACAGTATATATTAACGTCAATATATTTAACTAATGAATAATTACATCAAATTTTTTAGCATTATGGTTTTATATTAATCTTATTCTTCAACTGAAGAATGCTGCAATCCTAATGATAAACGAAGATTCATTTCTAATGCGTTTTACATATGACTTTTGGCGATTCTAACATTGATTGCTTTGATTAAAATTGTATACATAGCTAAATCCCGATCATCACCAAAAATTGGACTGCTAATAGAATGACAAATAATTGTGTGTCCTGGTTCTTTCACATGGCTTAAAATAGAATTTTTAATTTACTATTTTTCAATGAAAAAAAATAAAACTAACATTACAATGCTTATAATTACCATTTTATTTATCCCGACTGACAGGATTATAGTCACCATAAATACCATAAACCTTCATAACAACAACAAGGTTTGTTTGTTTATCACATAACTTGCAAAATGAATCCGAGATAAAAACCATCACTATTTCCACGAAGAAGTAATTTAAACTCGTATGGACTATTAATTACAGAATATGTAATAGCTTCTTAATCAACTCACGAAGCAATTTCTACTGCGTGTGCTTCATTGATAATTGTTGAAAATTCCCACACCGGTCCCCCAAATTAACCTAACTTCCCCATCCGGCGGAAACAATGCACAAAAATTTATTTCTGGTCGGTAATTTTGGTGCTAAAATTAAATGAGATGGAGAATTCTTGAAGTTATTGGTTGATTTGGAGTCATAGACTTATCAATATATCATTCCAACCATTTTTTCAAGTATTTGAAGATACGATTTTACATTGTTTAATGTACTGTCGCTAGGTATCCAAATGTAATGGATGTGAGGTAAAAAATTTTGTAAAATGGCCTTTAAAGTAAGAAAATTTTCATTTTACCAACCTAGAAAAATTGTTAGTAAGCCAGGGTTTTTAGCAATTTACCCATTCGATAACATAATTCCAAATTTTTACTTCATTTATTTGCAAGACATCTCGATAATAAGTAAGACTAAAGCATTTTTTTGAAGTCTTCCCACTCAAAACCTTTATCAGTATACTTTACCACAATATCTCCATTTTTGTAATTCCTGAAACTAAATTTTTGATAAATACGAGTAAAATTTAGATGAAACCAATGAGCTTCCGTCACAATTAAATAATTAAATCTGTTGAATATTATCAAAAAAAGAAATTTTTAAGCAATAAGCATAGGTTCAAACTTAAATGATGAATTATGGTTTTCAAGTAAGATCACTCATCAGTAGATAACTTTATAATTAGGTAATTTATATTTTTAAGTTTCTTATTGCAATTATAAATAATAATCATGTATAAAAATAATTTATCTGATGATAATTTCAAAATGTTGTATGGAAATATTTTTTAAATTAAGTGGTTTAATATGGTTCTTACCTTTATGTGCTTGTAATATTTAGATTTTTCTGATGTTCATATTTCTTTTGCAGATCAAAGAATTGTTAAGAACTTCCAATTGCAAACTTGCAAGAACTTAATGCAATTTCTGTGGAATGGAAATAAGCAGAGAGAGGATATTAATAATCGACAAATTGCACTCAAGCAAGTTATCCAAATGGGATCAACAATAATTGCACGAATAGAATTCGTTCCTCGAGCCACCAATGATAATGAAAATAATGAGTCAAGAATTGCACAAAATTGAGATGATAAGTATTAAATTTTTTTTTTTAAGCATACGCTTAAGATCTGTTAATTGGTGGTATTTTCCAGCTGTATGCAAAATTTATAAACATACAAAAAATCAGTAAATATTCAAACTTCTTTTTATACTGAAACACATTTTAAATAGAATACATTTTCAATAAATTAATTTTATAGTTGAATCATTATTAGCTGTATTTAAAGTTTTTGATGTATAAAAAAAGTTTTATGTGTTCAATAAATTTTATTTCACGAAAGTAATTTGCGAAAAATTTTTTCGATGTTCTAACAAAAGTGATTGGCAAATAATATTATGGTTTCAATGTTTTTGCAAAAAGTAATTTAGCGAAAAGGTTATGAATTCAATATTTTTGTGTTTCACAAAATAATTTGACGAAAAGTCTAATAGTGTTTCACCAAGTAATTTGGCAAAAAGTTTTTAGTTCAATGTTTTAACAAAGTAATTTTACGAAAGTTTTAAATTTTTTGTTTTCAAACAATTATTTAGCTGTTAAAATTTTGACCCGTATAAACACGAATTATTTACTATTATTGTTATTATTATGGATTTTGTGAGAAGACACTACAGCGGAATAATCTGCTCAATCCAATATATTGCATCCAATCAGAAGTGGTGGAGAAATTAGGGCTCTCTTCATACTTGTGTTTTCAATTTATATATTATATGTATCAGACTAACGTGAACTATCCACTTTGTTAAACTATCTTATTTTGTTTCATTTTATTTAGGATCTGCACAAAAAACATGAACCTTGTTCTAATGGCTTACTCTATCAATATCATAACAGTATAGTTATATAAGAACATAGTAAACAAACTGCTGGGTATATGAAAATGCTGTGTATATGAATTGTTGGATATATGAAAAATGTGAAAATCAGGTTATAAGAAAGATAAGACTTATAGGTAAATCATGTTTTGGCAATTTTAATTAATGCATCAAGACTGATTTAGACTAGTGTTTGCCCCCAAAACCTTTTTTTGCCAAATACAAAAGTTTCAGGGTTTGTATTATAGCTTTAAATACCTTACCCAAAACTTAAAACCTCATCGAAACCCGATAATGCTAGAATTCAAATTTTCTATATAATATAGCCTAGTTTTTTTAATATATTCTGTTATTTATTTAGAGATTGAACTTAACATAAAATTTAAGTACGGGATGATCTTTGAACAAAAATTATTACTGGTCATAAACTGGGTATTCTACTTATTCAAGTAGACATAGTTAATCTGGTTATCATGTAATAATTGATAATTTCATATTAATAATATCTAAAATTATCGATATTATTGTTTTCAGTGGTAACCTAGTTATTAAATGATATATATACATTATAAATTTTTTTTAAAAAAAACCTATAAATTAAAATCTAGATATTAAGGCTCCGGACTCAACAGTTCTTGTTTCCTAGTTGTAGCAACTATTTTAGTTTTGGGAAAATTCAGAGAATGCTTTTTTTTTCTTTATCTCTTTCACAACCCCTATAAGAAAAATGGACCGTAAAGGTACGGGTTGGCTGAGTAAAGGCACGGGTTTTGGTGGCACGGATTAAACCGTATTTGGTACGTAGGAGGCTTGGATTGGCACGGATTTTTGGCCCGTGGTGGACCGTATCCCGTACAAAATGGACCGTTAATGGCTCGGGTTTTGCAACACTTTACTAGTCCAAATGGCACGGGATTTGGCCAGGTAATTAACGTGAATTAACGTGTGATAAAAAAAAATATATACATACAAGTAGATTACATAAATTTATATCAACAATCAATACAATATAAACAAACTAACAACTGCTCATGTATCAAAATTTTGCAAGGAATCTTTTTTGTTAAGACACCCAGAGCAGTTTCATTAGTGAAATTATGAGATATCGCATTTTTTTTAAAAAAAAATCGTATATTGATCTTTCGCTCTTCGTGAAACGAGCCAGCACGTACCACCTTCGACACGTATCATTCCGTGAAATGAAGGTGCCATTACGTATGACGTGTATAACGTGCCACCTCCCCCGTACCACTTTTTACCGTGATATTCCGTCAACAGCTCTATACGTACCACTCCGACCATGCCATTCCGTGGATTCCAGACACGACCCGTACCACACCCCGGACCACTTTTTTTATAGGGAACATCAACATAACTTTCTGAATATAAAGGATCAATCATAGAGTTGGCTTTCTAGAACCATTTTGAAACTAAAAAGACAAATTCTCAATAAATTCTTTTTAAGTGTATAAATAAGTTACCAGATCAGACAAGCTTCTACTTATGTAGGGTATGCAACGGGCGGGCTTACGGGCTTAATCGGGCTTTTTTTGAAAGTTAATTCGGGCCACACCCCAAAATGCTAGTCACATGATAATTTATCATGTGACTAACATTTTGCCGTAAGCCCGCCCGTTGCATACCCTATATTATACTTATGTATGCCAACTACGAAATTTTAGCTACGTATATTGTGCGCAAAATTTATAACACTTGCGATCAAAAAAAATATATAATATTACTAGCACTCTACCTTAATGTAGACTTCTTACGAACTCAATAAAATCAGTATTTAAATGACGAAATTTTAATCTGACATACAACATATACATGTTTTTAATTGGATATGAATAAAATTTATCGAGAAAGTATAAGCTTACCCGGTAAATTTCTGCACGTGAATGTTGCAGAAGGAAAACCGAAATTAAATACAGTATTTAACCCCTGAAAAATTATGATATTACATTGATTGATGAATCTTACATCCCTTAGAACTCCCACAAAAAAAATTATTCCTTCCTGCAGTCTTGATTCAATCAAATTTTTAAGATAAAAATGTAATGTCACATAGATGATTTGACTATTAGGGGGTTTCATAACTAAATTCAAATACTATTTAAAAACATCCTACTTATTTTCAAAATACGTCGCTTATTTGTTAATTATCAGTTATGAAACCCCCTATTGTGTACTTGTTGATTTCCACAAATAAATTTCACTTATTTACGTATAACGATGACATATCGTGCAGGTCTTCCACCATATGGAAAACCACAAAACACATTTTATTATTAGAACGTTACTTTATTACTATGAATACCGAATACTGTCTGCTAGAGATCACATACGACAATGCGTATGTTACATGTGCTATTTAAAATCTATTTGACATTATTTTATCCGTTTCTGAGTCGTTATCATTCTACTTTTTAAAAGGGATGCTAAAGATACCTTTGACTACAACTCTAATAAAACTTTAAATTCTTTTTTATTTATTGTATGTTTTGATTTTTAGAAAATGTACTTTTATACTACAGACTACTGTATATAGTTAATATAAAATTCAATAGAAAATAACAGCCAATCATACGAAGTCCTACTATGAGTAATTGGCTTCTTTTTTTTTTTTTTTATCTAGTGTATAACAAGTTTATATTTTAAGATTTTGAAGCCATTCACAGCCACAATTTTTTTCTTTTATCGTGAAACGCGGTAATTATATGATAATACAGACATGTTTTCCCGTAAGTATACAGCATTTAATATGTAATTTCTTTAATGTCAATCCAAAACATCTCTCATTAAGCACTCAGTAATGTATAATTGTCAATGAGGGTTAAGAAACTACACAGTATATAATGATGCTGCATACACAGAATATGCCGTCCAATAACATACAAGGTTTTGCACAAATCGACGTTAGTTATCTGTAACCATCTGGTATGTTCTTTATTCCTAGTAAAGTTATTTAAATATATACGAGTCACATATTACGTAATAAAGTACTGTAGCATGAACAATATTTACAGATTTGGACGACTTTTAAAAAGTAGTCTTGGACATGAATATAGTAAAATTATAAACATAACTTACTATTCCCATAGATGACTCATGAGTTTTAAAAAAAATATTATTGATCTCATATATTCATGAATTATTAATCCTAAAATTAATATTATTCCTTTATCTGACGTATCTACAGTACTAATCGTAATATTGAATCAAGCGAAACAAAGGGAAAGTATATCAACACAGAATCATGCTATCTTATATGCACAGAACGGCAAGTATTAACGGAATATCAGCAATAGGCGTCACAATATT
This sequence comes from Gigaspora rosea, assembly GCA_003550325.1. Classification (NCBI taxonomy): domain Eukaryota; kingdom Fungi; phylum Glomeromycota; class Glomeromycetes; order Diversisporales; family Gigasporaceae; genus Gigaspora; species Gigaspora rosea. The sequence goes on from QKWP01001068.1 coordinate 120,751, forward strand.
TTCTAAAAAAAAAAAAAAAAAAAACACGTTCATAAGCACCACATTCTTACTTGGTTTTAATCAAAAAAAAAAAAAATGTTGTCAGAATTCTTCGAAAAGCTTTCAAACAATTATCATAACTTCTTAATTATGAAGAAGACTTTAATGTAATAATTAATGTTGGCCAATTTCTCAATACTAAAATATTCTGGGCGCATTCTGCCATTTTAAATATATTTTCGTAATAAATTAGCAAATATTAAGAAAGGTCGGAATAAAATTAAAACGGTTTATTTAATCATTTTTCGATCCAACAATTTGAAATTATTATCAAGTAAGTTATATGGCATAATATTTTATTTATAACATTCAATATTTTAATCTATAATGAATTTGAAATTTCAAAATATTGTAGTATTAATGTAAAAAATTTTTAATTAAAGGTATATCTATGGAGGAAAAGTTTCTTTAAAAATCTTGATACGTCATTTACTTTTGAGCTTACACTTATTACTTATTAGCCACTCCTCGAAGAGTTTGCCAAAAGTCTTTGAAACATATTTAATTGAAACCAAGGCTTCCTGGCTTCATTTTCATTTCGATTTCCCTCACGTTTACAAAATAAATTTTCAAATTAATGAACTTCAAGAATTGCAAAAATGGAGCAATAATATTTTGGTAACGCATCCAGATAAAATTTTAATTCTGAAGATTTTATCTCTGTCACTAAAATGCTTTAAATAAATAAAGTAAAACTTTGGAATCGTATTATTGAATGAGAGATTGTTCAAAATCCTTGTCTGCCCTTGATATTGAAAACTGGTCTCATGACAATTTTTTATCTCTAAAGACCACTTTGCGAAATTGTTTACCTCTTATTCGTTATTTCCAAATATTCGGTGATGACGTTATTGACAATTTATAACAATACCAACAAATTCTAGACAAAGATCTCTGGAATGACATAATAAAAGGCTTATATCTCCAAATAGACATATTCGACCGGATTTCGATCAGGTGATATCTAAAGGAAGTCGATGTAGGTAAGTTTGAGAATTTCCTGCAGGTGCAAGAGTTTTCCGAAAAGAATGTGGTTGCTTTTAAAAGTACCAGCCAATACTAGTAAGACTAAAAGAAACAACGTTTTTCAGATACATATCTAAACAAAAAGACTTTATTATAGACCAATCAAAGGTAGGCCAGTATGAATCAAGTGTATAATTTCGAAGGATTGGGGTTACCGGTATATCGAATTTGAGTCTTAATAAAGCCGATTCGAGGTTACAAGTCAATTCAGTACGTCGAATTGAGTTGCGAAAAGGGTTATTAAAGTTACAAGTCGAATTTTGATGCTGTAAATCATCGTCGCAGGCAATGTGAATGAAACAGTACTTATCGTTCACGTCATTAAAATACCAATACAACAATGACCAGCTCCTTTACTTCAATATTAGAAGTACAAGATGATGTAAACATTCTAATTCAATCCAATAATAGGGAATAATGAAGAGAACAATGAAACTTCTGACAATGATGTGAGTAAATTTTTATTATAATCAGTTTGATTAAATAAGGCGATCCAAATAAGTCAGTTTAAATTAGCTTATTTGTTACTATTTAATCTGGCTTTATTTGGGTCAATAATTATATATATCTTGTTTAGTGTTATTCAGATTGCAAAATTACTTTTAAAAGCAAGAAATCTGTATATTCAATTATGACAAAGTAATTTTGCATATTTGAGAATGCTTAGGTTCAATGGCGTAAATATGAACAAATATTACAGGCAAGCTAGTTAAGGTTTAGGCCACACAAAGTTAATTTTTCATTTCCCCATAACCCGCTGACCCAATTTTTCCAAAAAAAATTTTTTTAAAAAAAATTTCTATTTGCCAATTATTCTATTTTTGCTATTTAATTTTTTCTTTGGTGTTACCTGATGATGACCTTAATTACCTGATAGATTTGAAAAAAAATCCAAAATTTTGATTTCATATTATGCAAACCAAAAAATTAACTTTGCATGACCTTATATGTGAACATGAGCTTATTAATTTATATTAGATTAAAAAACAAAAAAAAATCCAACCCATTGACTGAAACTTTGGAGCACCATGCTATGCAAAATAAAAAATTAACTTTACATGGCCTTAGATATACTATTGAAATTATGCAATATCATTCTACTTTTGATAATTACTGCCTAAAGATACAATGATTTTCACCAATCACATTTTTTAAATGCGGTGTAATGTAAAGATCTTGTGTAACATAAATTTTTTGCCATTTTGCTATTTTTCAAAAATACCTTCTAGCTCAAAATTTTATCTATGAAACTACCATTTTTTTTAAAAAAAAAAATTCCTTGTAAAATTTACTATATACTATGCCTCACCCTAACCCCTAACTATTAACTCTCAATTAACATTTATTAAATTCAATTTTTGTTTATTTTTTTTTGTTTATTTTTTATACTGATCTTCACGTTACACCACATACTGGTGTTGAACACCAGTGGTGCGTTTTAGTAAACTTGTTGTATAATTTTATTAATAAAATTATTAAAAATACTATTTTATTTGAATTTTAGTAATTGTTTATAACTTCTTGCACTAAGTAAACTTGTTCAGCATTAAATAATATATCAAAATAGCTTATTTTATATTACTTTCCTTAAAATTTGAAAAAAAGAATGTTTGATTTTAGAAATTGTTATCAAAAATTCAAAATTAAGCATCTTTGCCTCAAATTTTAATAAATATACCAAAATGATAGAATTTTTAATGGAGAACAAGTTTACTTAGAACAAAAAGTTAAAATCAATTAGAAAATTTATAGAATTAAAAAAATTTGTATAATTTTATTAATAAAATTTTTAAAAATATGTATATTTTATTGCATGACTGTTTACACTAGGGCCACAATATAGTATTCACACCTGGCATTTTGCTCTATTGTTTATTTTATTCTTTTTTTTTTGCCAAACAATGTACTGTCAAACCTCACAAAACCAATCCTGTTAAAATCAATAACCTGCAAATCTGATAAAAAATTGATCTACCAAGTTGAATTCTGGTATATGAATCTAATAGTTTATAATATTTTCAAATCTGATAACCTTTTAATATTTATACAAAATCTGTTTACCATGCATATCAGTTCTGGGAGGTTTGACAGTAATAGTCCAGTCTTGGCACATTAGCACTATGGTACTGGCACTATGTAATTATAGTTCTGGTTCCTACACAAATCTGGTTCTCACACCAAGTATAACCCAGACACAAGGTGTCACTTCTAGAGCTCTTACCAGGTCAAAAACTAGTGACCTGGGTTAATAATTACGGGTCAGGGTATCAACTTGGGTCATGACTTGGGTCAATATATTATATAGAAAAATAAAAAAAATTTTGCACCATCAATCATTGTAATATAGTAAAAAACTCATTAAAATTTATTAATAGCAAGGTTAGCATTTAGAATGAAGTTAGAAATTAGATGTCTATATAGTAAAGTCACTCAAGAAAACTTTTTGTTAGAGCACTAAAGGTGATTTTTTATACAAATTCTTGAGAAATAAGGCCACACAAAGTTGATTTTGTGTTTGCATTATATGGATTTCAAAATTCGGAATGTACAGTCAGTTTTTTTTTAAAAATTTAATTTTCATTTTGCACAACAAGGAATCAAAAATTGGGCCGGCAGTCATCTTTTTCCTGTCAGTCCTATCGGACAATTACAAAAAATTAAGGTCTCTATCAAGTGACACTGGATGAAAATAGTAGGAAAAAATAGATGTCAAAAATCAAACAATTTGTACAATTGGGATTTAAAAAATAATAATAATAATAGAAAAAATTGAAAAAATGGGACGGTGGGTAATGCAAAACGAAAAATAAACTTTGCGTGGCTTAAGCAATTTTAGACAAAACGAATGAAATTTCCTGATCATGTTACATTACACCTGATTCTTGAAATCTGATTTGTGGATCAAGGATCTGCGCCGGTGCGATGACAACTGATCATTAATTCATAGTGATAGATCAATTACGAAGTATGACGAATCTATTATGACAAATCTATTATGACATTAACATGCAAATTATCATATGTCTACAGATTTAAATAGTATCGTCATAAAAGTTCATATTTTAAATTTCTCACGTTCTGATAACAATCGAAAACCATCAAACATCGATTACGTAAAGGTGCCTGACTTTAACGGTCCCCCTTATTAGGAATACAAGGACTTAAACTGTTTCATCGATATAAGATTACATTTCAAATCAGATCACGCATTAATTAATTAGCAATACTAAACAGGCATAATCTCAAAAAAAGTATCCCATACTATTAGTCAATTACAACATATAAATGTCATTTTTGACAAGTACATAATAAGATGAGTACAAATATTTACACTCAATTCAATGAAAACCATTACCCACACTAAAAAAGGATTTTTCAAAAAAGTTGAGCGCCCTCACACATTTCATGTTACACAATAAACGTGATCGTATTGGTATAAGATCCACATTCTTGCTTAAAAAAAAAAAAAAAAAAAGAGGTTAGAATTCTTCGAAAAGCTTTCAAGCAATTATCTTGAAATTCTTGATGATGAAGACGACTTTAATGTAATAATTAATGTTGGCCAATTTCCCAATACTAAAATATTCCGAGCACATTCTGCCATTTTAAAATCTAGGTCAATATATTTTCGTAACAAATTAGCAAATATTAAGAAAGATCGGAATATAATTAAAACGGTTTATTTAAAACATGTTTCGATCCAACAATTTGAAATTATTATCAAGTAAGTTATACGGCATAATTTTTATTTATTTCACCAATATTTTAATCGTTAATGTATTTGAAATTTTAAAAATATTGTAGTATTAATGTAAAAAATTTTAATTAAAGGTATATCTATGGGGGGAAAATTTCTTTAGAAAATCTTGATGCACCATTTATATTTGAGCTTACACTTATTGCTTATGAGCTACTCCTCGAAGAGTTAGCTAAAAGTCTTGAAACTTATTTAATTGAAACCAAGGCTTCCTGGCTTCGTTTTCATTTCCCACGCGTTTACAAAATAAGTTTTCAAATTAATGAACTTCAAGAATTGCAAAAATGGTGCAATAATATTTTGGTAAAGCATCCAGATAAAATTTTTAATTCTGAAGATTTTATCTCTGTTCAAGAAAATGCTTTAATCTCCCTTATTGGGCGTGATGATTTACAAATGAATGTAAACTGTCAATAACGTCATCACCGGATATTTGAAAATAACGAATAAGAGGTAAACAATTTCGTAAAGTGGTCTTTAGAGCTAAAAAATTATCATATGACCAGTTTTCAAGATCTGAGGACAAACCAGGATTTTGAGCAATTCCCCATTCAATAATACGATTCCAAATTTTTGCTTCATTCATACCAACAAATTCTAGACAAAGATCTATGGAACGACATAATAAAAAGACTTATATCTCCAAATAGACAAATATTGTCAGAAGTTCTTCTGCCTCGTCTAGCTTTGACATCAATATTACCAACCAGTGCAACAAAACCGTTTTCCAAAGTAATTAATGAAATACATGCGGCCGAAATCGCTTCATGGATTGATAATAAAAGTGTTATATATTCTAAAACAAATAACCCATATGAATTTAAATTACTTCTTCGTGGAAGCAGAGATGGTTTTACCAAGGATTCATTTTGGAATATATGCAATAAGCAAGCAAATGTTATTGTGGTTATGAAGGTTAAAGGCACTGACGAAATTCTTGGCGGATATAATCCTATTGGATGGGAAAAACCAAGTTCAGATATGATAGTAAAGTATTGTAATAATAGCTTTATTTTTTCATTGAAAAATAGTATTATTCGAACTTCTATTTTATGTAATGCAAAAGAACCTGAATATGCAATTGAATGTAACCGTGAATATGGCCCCATTTTTGGTCATAAGCCCTGTAGTCTTGTTATGCGTGATTATTTTAACGAAGATGAAATGTGTTGTTGGTATTATCAATCGGAATATGAACAAGGGTTAATGTATAATGAAGCATCTTTTTTTTCGGTGGATGAATATGAGATATTTCAGATTAGCAAAAGGTCACAGAAGTTTAACCGTTAAATATAGTATATATATGCTGTATTAAAGTTATTTTTTATATCATTAAATAAAATAATGGCTAAATTTACTAACTTCATAAGAAACTGTAAAGGTTTGAATGTTTTACAGTTCAGTATGGCATCTCGTTATAAAAAATATTGACGCAATTTAGAAGAAAATCAGAACTCAAATAAGGAATATGCTACGTGCATATGGTGTCATATTGTTATTTTCGCGCATCTTGGTACACGTATATTCCATAGTGCACAAGTGAATATTTCATAAAGTTTTTTTTTTAAAGAAAAAATAAGAAAATAAATTATAATAAAGACAGGCTGAAATTTACTTTATATTTTCTAAAAACTGATTTACATTTGATTTTAAAATTTCTGAATTCGTCAATTTTTTTTACAATGAATTGGATATTAGAAAAAGTTTTCAGAGTTAACAAACCTTTGTACTTGAGAATAGACGATATACTGATATCATAAGTATTGCCGTATAATAGACCTAAATGTATATAAGTAACAGCTTTTGAGTTTAATAAGGCAAAAGATTCACTTGATTTGCCCCGGCATTTTTAACACTTTAAACTTTTGTTTTTGCTAGCATATCATAGATTTTTTTTCTATTTAATTTATGGATGACCATATAATGCCTTTCTTATTTGATCATATTTCACTTGTGATCTGCAATGCTTCCTTTAAACTACAGTAGAACAGAAAGACTTTTATCAAAATTTTTATATTATTGTTCTGAGCAAAGCGAAGAACTTACATTTCAGGTCACTAACCAAATTTTGCCTGTCTGTCAAATAGATCTGAAATTTTCCGTCAGTCTGCCATGTGTAATAGTTAGCCATAGATCAATTTAATTGTTTCATGTTTCTATATGATCATTAACAACTTATATAATCTTCACTTTAATTAGTAAGTTTCCAGCAACTTGTTATTTCTTCAACAAGCTGATAAATAACAATCTCACTAAGTAGTAATTATAAGTCATTAAACCACATGATCTAAAATGCGCACCAAATTAGTGCATCATAATGGTTATTAAAGGATAAAAATTTATGGACTAACTCAAAACATCAAAAAAATAAAATTTACATAACACTCTAAAGCTGTGTCAAAAAGTACCTCTTATAACAACACATGATGAACAAGCGGAAATAGTAATTGTATTAAAGAATTTCAGCCTAAACTTACTGAATAAGAAGGTATAATAAGTGGATTTCTTTTACAGTAACAAATCGATAATCAATATTGTGATAACATTCTTGATCATAACTTGCTCATCGATATTTTAGTCTTAACATTTTTGATCAAGTTTATATAACGTTAAGCATAATTTGATCATAATGCTACATTAGTTTTAGCATACGATATTATCAAATAATCTGGATGGCAAATCAATTATCTAAATCCTTAGTCATTGCAATTTTTTTTAGTATTTGCTAATATATTCATGAATTTTTTTTACTATTGCAGAGTAATTGTTCTTGCACTTGCACTTGCACTTACATTTGTTCTTGCACTTGCACTTGTTATTGAACTTAAGACTATTATACAAAATGCTTTCAAATTCGCGGAACATTTGATTGACCTTTTTTTAGCTATTTTTCGCTCAATTAGTTTATATATATTAGGTAATCAAATAACAAAAGCAAATTTGGAAAATTCACGTTTCTAATAGAGCTGTTTAAGAGCTTTAATGACCAATAAATTCTTCGTTCTCATCTTTGATAATTAGAAATTATTATTAATCAACCCAGTAAAAAATCCTACGAAAAAAATGAAAATGCCAAAGATTGAGCGAATAGATATGCAAATTTGTATCGGGCCACCGATATTTTTACATCTAAAAAGCTTATTTTTGCTATCAGTTGTTATAGCATTTGTAATTTCATTCTACGAATAATCAGATTCATTTTTTTTCTTTTAATGGTCAGATGTCTTATTATATGTAGCACTAGTCACATTAACGGACAAGCAGTTTCATGCATACGATATGATACTTGATACCGGTACGTGAAAAATATGTAGCATATTACAGATAGCGTCACGAGGACCAATCAGGGAACAATGCCATTTCGATCTCCATATATACGTGATATGCATCACTCCATTCCTGCTACTTTTTTCTTTAAATTCTATAGATTCATAGAATTTAAATTAAAGAATGCTTTATTATATCAATTGATATTTTACAATAAAATGCTAAAAAATTACATCTCAATTTTACTACTATGAATTTACTAAAAATGAATTTTCTAATTTTTTAATACTAAATTCTTTTCCTACTTAGGCCATACCAAGTTGATTATGTGTTTTACATTACCTCCTCTCCCCTCCGGGGGGGCGGGTGGTTCACACATAGTTTAATATTTTAAAAAATTTTTTTTCAAAAAAAATTTGTCTGAATTGTTCCGTGACGTGACTGCATAAAAATTTTCTGAAATATCCCGTAGCCCTATGTATATTTATCAATTTTTTTTAAGGGAGCGCTGGGGGCAATGTAAAACACATAATCAACTTGGTCTGGCTTTAAGATCAAAATTTTCATTATTGTGCATCTATTTAAACCATCTACCGGTATATCTACTTTTCTATAGTCAGAATTGTATGGTCAGAACCTGGAATATTTTTTTTGGGTTTTTTAAAATTGGGTTCAAGAGAGTCATTATTAATTACAAATTTTGCTTAACCAATAATGCACAATAAAAATTATAATGTTCATTTATTCAGTTATAGCCACTAAGTATTATAGAATCCTAAATATTTATATGGACTAGTTCAATACATAATTGCAAATACATCAAAATTAGAAAAAATTCAATCAACCTTTGCTATTTTAATTTTTTATAGTAATTCGCATCTGATTGATTTTGTTAAGACTTAGTAATATGATTAATAAACAAGAAAAACTATATTTTCAAAAAGTATATCCAAAAATGAAACAGCCTAAGAGGTTGGTTTTTGAACTATATAGGCACACTACATCTAACAAGAATGCATTCTTGTATAAGAATACATGTAGTATATTTCTTATCTAAAAATACAACCAAACAAAAATCTACTAGAAATAGTCTTGACCCAAATCTGAACTATATGAATACATTCACATCTAACAAGCGCAATTGATTTCTTAGACAGTTTATTTAAATATTGATATTAAATAGACATACTACTTTTAGTTGATTTTTAACTCTAAAAGATGTAATTGTACCAGATGCTCTTTCAAAAAAAGTTTTTTTAAGACTCTATCTTTTTAAATAAGTTATGTATCTAGCTTTTTCATTATATTATAGACCTTGTATAAACGTTCATTTAGGCTCCACTTAATATAGTGATGAATTCAGAAGTCAGCCATAATGTGAAAGTAAAGCTGTAAACAAGAAGCATTTTAATGAAAATGGTATATTGTAAATATTTACTATAATATTGATGTTGATAAGTATCAGTTGTGATTTTTTTAAGAAACAAATTGTTTTATTTACATAAAGTTCAGCAGATAGTTCACAGATCTTATTTGTTTTGGCATCTTTTGAACTATTTAGCAGTATTTGAATCTTTTTTGTTAACAATTTCTAAATAATTATCTTTCTAAAATTACTTAATTATTTTAAATTGTGGTTATGTTATCTTAATTTATAAGGAAGTGCCTTTAATTCTTTAATCTTTGTAGTTAATTTTAAAAGTCTTGTTGCTGGGCCAAATGCCAAACCAATACCTTGAACTATTCTCTTGCTAAATAAAAAAGTCAAAACTACTATTTTTTCAAATTATTGTAAAGGTATTATTATCTAGCTTTAGATTCTTATTCTGTAAATATTTAATAAGTTTATTAGTAGTATACTTTTTAATTATAAAAAGAGTGCTTTCTAATTATTTAATATATCTGAAGTAAATGTGATTCTAAAAATAATGATATTATTAATACAAAAAAAAGAGTTTATAGATATTATTATGAAGATCAGTTTAATTTGTAAGATTTTTATTGATTTGTACAACAACAGATTGAGATTGTAATATTAAAAACAAGAAAGATGTCCCATATTAGAAATCAACCATTTGAGTTACCTAATTATTATACAATTATTAAAATACATTTTTACAATATGTATTTTAAAAAAGCTTGAGTAGCTTAACTTTTTAAAATTTATTTTATTTTGTCATAAAATAGAATTAATTTATTTGTAGCCAGGAGTACATGTAGCTATACTATTAAAATAATTTTTTTTGTAAAAAAATTATCTACTTAAGATTAGGGTTAGAGTTAGAGTTAAAGTTTAAGGTTAGATTAAAATTAGAGTTAGAGTAGGGTCAAATTTATAGTTAAACTCTAAGAAAAAATTTTTTGCTTAGTAACACAGCTGGGCTACTTTAGTAAATTTTAGATATTATAGAAATTATTAAAATGGCTTTATGCAGTTAGGGCCATAAATAAATTTATTCTATAATATATTTATTTAATCATTTTTAATTCAACATTTTTTTTGTAATATAATTGGTTAATATACATGTGACTTTCTAAAATTAATAATAAGATTGGATATGCTATGTATAGATTTTTTAATTATAAATCAAATAACTAATGCTCATAAAGTTCATATATAAAATTTGTGTTTTTTTTTAATTTATTTAGCAAGAAAAACTATCTATTTAATTTCTTGGTTTGTGTTTAGTATTAGTAGGGCCTTTATATATAATTTTATAAATAGTTTATAATAAAGCTAAAAAGATTATAAGCATAAAAATAGTCATTCTTTTTACAATTTTTTTATTTTTTATATTGGAAAACTTGTTTTAATTAAATAAATTTCAAGATTTTTAGCCAATTCTTCAAGAAGAAATTTATAAAAAAGGTTAAAACTGACCTTTTGTATTTGAATTTAAATTTTTTAACCAATTTGAATATTTGATATTCAGATTAAATAAAACAGGGTTTATCAAATTTAATAAACATGAAAAATTAAATTTAATAAAACCAGGTTTATTGAATTTAATAAACTCAAAAAATCAAATTAATAAATCAGATTTAATAAAGCTAAACTTTTTGAAAAATTGGTTTTAATAAATTGTGACTATTTGACTAATAAACTGATTTAGATTTTAGCTATATGTGGGCTTATTTTAAGAGAACAAATTGTAATTATTATTAAAAATTATAATCAATAGTGAATTAAAATCTCAGAACTTTTTTTGCTATAATTATCACAAAATCACCAGGTTACACCTTTTTGCAAACCACTAATAATAATAATAAAATTTTATATGCAATTAAAAAGATTTGTATATGATATTGTTTTATTTTGCAAATAGTAAATAATAATACCATTCATGAATAGAGTGTTTTAAAAGCACATTAGCCCTGGAAATTATTGAAATCATTAATTCAGATATCAATTTAAGTAAAACTAATATTACACTTTGCAGGCAGCAGGTTCAAAAGAATTTACTATGTACAAGATATGAGTGCATTCTATGGTAATAGTGTAAAATTTTTAATTTTTACTATTGTGCTTGTTTTATTGATTATGAAATTTTTTTATTTATTAATTTAGTAGCATGTTTATGCTTTCAATAGTAGTGGGTTTACAATTTAATTTAGTAGTAGTAGATTTGTAATCTAAACAATAGATAGGTTTGATTTCAACAGAAATCGGGCTCATGATTTGGGTAGTAGATAGATTAATAATTCCCACAGTGTGTGAAATCAGAATTTTCAGTAGTTTAAGTACATTAGCAACAATGAGTCTTTATTTCAGCATCTTTAATGGTGTAATTTTAATAGTAGGTGAGAAATAAGCAATTTGACCAATTGGGTATTAGATTTTTGGGACTGTAAGTTTTTTTTCTTTTCTGGTTTTACATAACAACAGTATTGGCATTTGGACTATGTTCAATAAAAATTTTATTTATACATGAACATATAATATATAAAATTTTATATGTCAAATTTGTTTGATTGCTAATGCTGTGTAGCAATATTGCACAGCTTTTTTGATAATTAATATGTCTTTTATGTTAACAGTATTAATAATAACAATCTGAGTTGATTCAGTTTTTACTAGTTTATCATATCTGCAAACTGAATTTACAAGTTTATTACAATTGAAAAAGCTAATTTATTTTAAATTTGGATTGATTCAATTTTACAAATTTATTAAAATCGCAAACTGAATTATTTAAGTAATTTAAATTCAGTTTAAAACCAGATTTGATTTTGAGGTAAGAAAATAAAACCAAATTATATAAATAAAATCAGCTTTAACATCTTCTTCATATTTGTTTTATATATATTTAAATATACTAGTTTCAAGCTAAAACTTATTAATAATTGTCGCAGATCATAATTTAAAATGAAATCTACATTCTATACTTAACTTGCTAGTCTTCTAAAACCTATTAATACTTGTTTATTCTAATTTTTTTTAAAACTAACCCTAACCCTAAACCCCTAACCCTAAAAAATGCACTCCAAAAAAATTTGGTTTTTGAGATTTTATACTATCATTTCATTTTAATCTGGATTTTATTATGATCTGTCACAATAATTGTATATTCAAATCTCTAAATACAAATTATTTTTTAAATTATTTATATATTTTTTTAATTATTTTTAATAGTATCACTTAGAAAAGTTGTTAAATTGTCATATTCAAGCAGCAGGTCTAGGGTTCAAACTCTACTAGCAATACTTTAAAAACATAAATTTGTGTTTTAGTAACTGCTTCTTATTGAATAGTTAAATATGTTATTTATAGTCTTGGTTCTGCTATTCAAATAGTAGCATTTGGGCATAGTTGTATGCTATTATACAATTAAATCCAATAACAGAAAAACTAAAGCTATTTGGCAAGTCCAAGTAAAGAAGTACAGTCAGACCTCCCTAAATGCATAGTGAAGAGCTGATAAAAAACCTTGTATTTAGAGAGGTATTGCATTTAGAGAGATAAAAATCTACAAGTAACATATGAGTTAGGACCAGTTAAGCTATGCGTTTAGAGAAGTTATGCATTTAGAGAGGTTGCATTTAGGAGGTCTGACTGTAGCAAAAATCTTTAAATGTACTAGAGTTAGTTCTTCCTAAATGCATAGCAAAGAGCTGATAAAAAGCCTTGCATTTAGAGAGATATTACATTTAGTGAGGTAAAAATCTATAAGTAACATATGAGTTGGGACCAGGTTAAGCCATGCATTTAGAGAGATTATGCATTTAAAGAGGTTGCATTTAGGGAGGTTTGACTGTACTAAAAGTAGAACATTAAAAGCTAGCATATTAGTTGATTTATGGAATTAGACCTTAAATTAGTTCTCAAAATATTTAATGATCTGCAAAAAGTTACATATTGATTGAATATAAATAAATTTTGTTTAGATCTTACAATATACATTTAGCTTTTGTTTAGAGCTTGCAATATATATTTAGGACCCCAAAATACAAACATAGATAGGTCAGGTATGAGTTTACTTATTTTTGAGGTTTTTATATGGATCTTTTCTATTTATAGTAATTTTTTGCTTATTTTTAAAGTTTTTTCTGCAGTTCTTTCCTTTTTTAACAACCCTATAATGAATCTAATCTATCTATGTATATTTCAGGGTCCTATATATTTAATTTTGTTTAAATCTTGCAACATATATTTAGTTTGGGCTTCATAATGTATTTTAACATATATTTAGTATTAGCAATTTGATATTTAGCTTGAAATTCATAATATAAAGTAATTGGGGTATTGTGGCCAGTTTAAAGTTTCTACTAATAAAATTTTTTTAATAAGCAAATAGATTTTTGTAAAATTTTTATTATTTGAACTATACTTAATAAAAAATAAATTACTGTAAAAAAATCTTTATATTATATATAGTTTTAGATATAAATAATTAGTACACAAATATAATATAAAAACTAAATCTAGAGTGGGGTATTGTGACCAATTATTTGACAGTGAATAACTTTTGATCTACTGGTCTGTTTTGGATGATTTTGCCACCAAAATAACTATCTCAGTGAGCAATTCTAACAAGCCCAAAATCGTTAAAATCCAATTATGGGATCCCAAAATCGTTAAAGGTAAATATGTAAAAATTTTGCAAATTTATATCAATCTTAGGACCCTGTGATTAGATTTTAACAATTTTATGCTTGTTAGAATTGCTCACTGAGACAGTCATTTTGGTGGTAAAATCATCCAAAATGGACCAGTAGATCAGAAGTTATTAACTATTAATTATTCTATATATATTTAATAATTAATTCAAATATGCACAAAAATCTATATTTTGCATAAATGATGATATTTTGTGATCTAGTGATCGGAATTAGGCAAATTTTATACCATTCAATTCATCTCAATGAGACGAATCGAATGGTATAAAATTTATCCAATTCTGATCTCTAGATTACAAAAAATTTCACTTGGCCACAAAACCCCACTGCCACAATACCTCTATTTACCTTATATTTAACATAAGTTTATAGTATATATATTTACTTGGGTTTCATGTTACATATTTAGCTTGGTTTAAAATACATATTTAATTTGGGTTTATGCTATATATTTTAATTCCAAGTTATTGCATCTAAAACTAGATACTGGATCTGTTATTAAATAACAGGTCTTGTTATTATTACTTTGTAATAATATAAATAATTTTTTATTTTCTATTTTTTATTAAATGATAATATGCTTGTGCAAATAAAACTTTAAGAATATTTTATTATTCTATTTATTTACATATCTATTAATGTACAGTCAGATTAGCTACAAAATTATCATAGCATATAATATATAAAGATATAAAATTTAAACTATTGTTATTAATATCAATATTTAAAAAGATAAAAGTGCTGATTACTATTTAATATATACTAGGGTTCAGCAAGTATCAGGCATGGTGCTATTAAATATGGTACCTGGGTTCTCGTGCACTATGTTTTAATAGCATTATGCTCGATACTTGCAAAACTCAAATATATATACTTAATCAACTAGTATAATTTATTGTTTCAATAATAAATAGATATGCTATAATGCTTATTACAAGATCTAAAAAAATATAAACTAGCAATATTATAGGTTTATATTTTTTTTAAAGCTTAGACTATATATTAAAGAACAATATATAAAAAATTGTTAAAGTTTATTTGAGTATTGTTTTTACAAAATTACAACGTATCACTACTGGCAATTATCGCCAGTTGAACAGATCGTCACATAAATAAGTATTTTTTTTGTTTACTTAGATTTCTTTTTTTCCTGTCTTTTTTACTAACTGTAGTGTTTTTAGCAATTTTGGTTGTGCTTTCTAAGTCCAGTCTCAGGTATTACAGGAAGTTATTGTCGTTGGTGCCATCGCTGGTATCGTAGTTGGCGTCAAATTTTTGCTAGAAGGTGCTTCGTTCATTTCGGTATGTTTTCATTGTTGGTTTCATGATTCAGTATTGTTTTTTTTCATTACTCTTGATTCTAAACTACATGTGCCTTTCTTTTTTTTTGTTCCTCAGGTTATTCTAGTATATTGTTCCGTTTGGAATATGCTGTTGGTGTCTTTAGTTAGTGCTTCATATACTTCAGCATGCCTTTGTCTTTAATTTAGTATTTTTTTTAGGGTTCCTCAAATTCAAATCAAATCAAATATTGGGTCAATTTGAATTTGATCAAATCAAATTGACCCTGATTTGAATTTGATTTGATTCAAATATTTGGATTTGAATTTGATTTGAATTTGAATTTTTAATAGTAATTTTCAAATCAAATCAAATATTTGTTAAATCAAATCAAATTTGACCAGATTTGAATTTGATCAAATCAAAAATAGTCAAATTTGAATTTGAATTTGATCAAATATTTGATTCAAATATTTGAAAATCAAATCAAATTGCGGAACCCTAGTTTTTTTGGTTTATTTATTCTTTGGTACAGTACTAACTTTCATGTTTTTTTTCTTTTTAGGTTCTTCAGGTAGCTGTCCAGTACTTTTCACTGTTGGTATACGTTGCTAGTATCATCAGTCAGTGCTTTATCCATTTTAGTACGTCTTTCTTTATGAACACCTTAGTTCAGTGTTTTTCCTTTTGTTTATTCTTACTAATTTTCTTTTTTAGGTTTTTCAGATAATGGTTTTGGTGCTTTTCATTGTTGATGTACATCGCTTGTGCATTAGTCGATCCTTCATCCATTGGAACCATCTTTTATTGATTGCGTCTTTAGTTCAGTTTTGTTTCATTTACTATCGCTACTATCGCGTTTCTCTTTTAGAGGGTTTCAAATAACGGTTTCAGTGTATTTCGTATTTCGTAATTGTCATAGTTCCATTAATCAGTGCTTTCATCTATTTGGATTTCTCTAGTTAAGGTTAGTTAGTTAGTTGGTGTAGAATTTAGTTAGAGTTAGGGTGAAAATTTAGGATGAGCTTAGTTTGGTCTTGTTTCGTTTACTATCACTACTAACCTTTGTGTTTCTCTTTTTGGGGTTTTAGGTAACAGTTTCAGCACATTTCGTAATATTTATAGTTCCGTTAGTCAGTGCTTTTGTCCATATACTAACATTTGCATTTCTATAGTAAAAGTTAGTTAGTTAAGGTTAGTTAGTTAGTGAGGTTACGTAGTGTAGAATTTAGTCATGATTGGCTTTAGGGTGAAAATATAGGATGGGCTTCGTAATAATAATCTGCCATGATTTATATTTGTCATGCAATGATTATTACATTCATTATGTAATTATGATTCGAATTTAATAAGAATTAATAAAATTTTCATGTATTAATATATAAATAAATTAAATAATGATAAATTAAAAATTATTGTTTTTATTGATCGAATTCAATCACAAGATGCCAGCAACGATCACTGCAGTGAAAAATAACAAATCTCTTGTTTTTAATTTTTAAATTGATATTAGCATTTAATTTATGAAATATAATATAATTGTAGTGCACAATCCTATTGTAATTGAATTAATGCAATTTCTTGGCATAATTGTACCAAAAAAAATTATATTATTTAGAAATTTTGTGTACTAAAATAAATAGCTATATATCAGATCTTCAATGTTCATAACTGCATGTTTGTGTCTGTAATATATTTGTGTTTGGCAATTATTGCATGGACAATATATAATAATAATCAATTTACTCAGACATAATTCAGACACAAATATTGGACTAGTGTTCTGCAAACCCGATCTAAGATCTGGATCTGATCCGGACCCATACTCATTAGATCCCAAAAATCAAGGATCCAGATTCGGTCTGTTGAAATTTGATTTATATAAAGACCCAAAAAGATTTGAAAAGATCTGATCCTTCATATGTAAAGAGTTCTTCAGATCTGGTCAGAATTCGGATCCGTATATTTAAGCAATGATTCGAATTTATACTTGGACCCAATTTGAAATTTTGGATCAGATTCGGATCTTTAAAAATATCTGTCTGATCTGATCCGTGCAGAACACTATATTGGACAATGTCCAAAAATGTTCAGTCTGTCAAAAATAGCTTAGACATTAAAAATGTACAACACTGCCTCTAACTGCAAGCATTAGTTAAATACTATAGTGCAAATTATTAAAAAGTAAGTAAATACCTGTATATACAGGTACTACTCTATTAAAGTTTTTATTAGAATAAGCTAAATTGTATCTTTGAATATATTAAAGAAGTTCTAAAAGCCAAGAAGGTAAAGATCTAAGAGATTCAAACTGTACATATAATATAGAAATGCAGTTGAAATTGGTTAAAGAGCAAAATATCAAAGGATTTAAATAAACAATACTAGTAAGTAGGTTCTAGGTATGATAGCTAGTATAGAACCTTTAAATAATTACCTAAATAGACAACTAAAAGTTGCAAATATAGCTAGTTGTACTATGTAATTTATAACAAGTAAATTGAATAAATTCTATGCCCAAAACAAGTACTTTGAACCCAAAAAAATAAATTTTATATTCAAAACAGGCACTTTAAAAAAATCTATACATGGGGATGAGTTGATAGATATTAAGCAAATTTTTTAGCTTTTTTTAAAAGTTTAAATAAAAATTACTTAACAAAAGCTTGATTAAATTTTGATAAATTTTTTTTTAAATTAATTTTATAAGTTTATAAAATTAATGGATTGGATTTAGGCTTTTGTACTAGTTTTAGTACATTTATAAAATAAATTAAAAATTTTAAAAAATTATATATGAGAGTGTGTTAGTAAAAAAAGAACAAATCATTTTAGTAAAATTTTTTTAATTTTTAAATTAAAATATCTTGACAACTAATTAATCAAATTTGCTAAAAATTTTTTATTTAAGGCCATTTAAAAAATTTTTTTTGGTTTTCATAACCCAGCTGGGTCAAAATTTAAAACTTGTAAAAAAATTTTTTTATATGTTTTAATAATTAGGTGAGTTTTTAAAAAAAAATTTAAAAAAATTTATAAAATTTTTATACGTAAAATTTAAAAAAAAAAACTGGCCGGCTGGGTCTGTTAAACAGTCCTATGTTATAAAAACCAAAAAATTTTTGTGTATAGCCTAATTTTGAAATTATATAGAATTAAAAAAATATATGTTAAATTTATTAAAATATTTATTAAGATATTTAAACTTAAAGTTAAAAAAACTTTACTTAGAAAAAATTTTTTCTTTCCTACTAACTTACTCTATATATTTATATTTTTAGCACTTAGAAATATTGTTAGTACTTGGTATTACTTTGAAATTACTTTTTTGGTAAATTAATTGGATTGTCAATATTTTTTTGGTAATTGATTTCTTTCAAATAGCTTTTTTGGTAATTTTAGGTTTTATAAATTTCAACAGATTGTAGGTAATACTCTATATCTCTATCTCTTTATCTAGCACTTGAACTAGAGCAGTGCATTGTACAGTTCAAGCTCAAGTGTGAGTAGAATACTCAATTTTTTTTTACTTAATGAATGATAGTTGTACAGTATATATAATAAAAAAATACAAATAATGAAAAAGGAAATTAGTGATTCAAAAGTTAAATAAATAAAATACTGCAGAATTTTATTACCAAAATAGAAAACAATTACCTAAGCTTTATTGAGTAAAAAATTGATTTTTATAATTTCTTTTATTCAAAGAAATAATTGAGATATAGTACTAGAATGTAATCAATTTTTGTACTATTTTTGGTTAACCTCAACATTATTTTTAAATTAGGTCTATAAAATTCCCTAATAAAGAGGAAAGCAATATTATAAAAATACTATCAAAATGCTTTATTTAAATTGGATTAACTTTATTAGTTCACATTGAGTTTATTCATGCAAGTATAATTACTAGAAAATCAGAATTTGATATGGGTCCGAAGCAATATGAATACATAATTTTTAATTAATAGCCGTTTAATATGAATATGCAAAATAGTGCATATGTGTAACACCAAATACAGTCTATTACACTAACTGCAGATCATTACGGGAACCATCAATCCTCAAAATTTATTGGCCATAGCTAACTAACATTGCATAGACGTGCATTCAAGTTTACTTGTACAGGTGTGTTCTTGCTATGCTTCGGACAATAAATTTTTCATTTAAAATTTTGTACAATGCTAGTGTATGCTAGTATTATTTATATTTTTATAAATAGACTATTAGTCAAAATGCAATTATATACACAAAGGTTAGAAAAAAATTAAATAGTTTTAATAAAAGTATTTTCACCAATTAGAATAACAAATTAAAAAAATAGCAATATAAGTACCTTTCATCATCTTTTCGAAATGTAAATATTTATGTACAAAGTAAAATGATAATTTTCTCTGAAATTTTCATTTATGCTCGTATATGTTATATCATTCATAATAAAAAAACTTAGTGAGATTCAATTAAAATATATATTAGCCAAAAGAAAATTATTTTAAAAAAAATTATTAGTTTTATTAAAATTTTTTTAACAATTAAAATAAAATATGCAGAATTTTTGAAACAATAAACACTTATGTACTGTTTATGTCTATATTTTTGTAATTCTCAGAATTCTCATAAGAAAAAGAGTCTTTATTAGAATCAAATAAATATTGGTTCACAACAAATTTATCTATACAAACAAAATTCTATTTTTTTACAGGAATTTTTCTACCATGCTTGTATATACTAATATTGTTTGTAATCATGAAAAAATAAAGTAGAATCATAGTTGAGACATAATTAATGCGTGGAGTAGCTAATAAAAATTATTTAATAAAAAATATTTTTACAAATTAGAATAGCTAATTGAAAAAAATAATATATGCACATTTTATTGACTTTTGAAAAGATAAATATTTATTTTGTACAATTATAATTGTAATTTTAATATTACTATAATTATATATGCTAAATGTAATTCATATTTTCTTGGTAAGGCAAAATCTTAGTTGTGAGCAGATTTTGTGTGATAGACCAAATTTTTTTAAAAAAAATCGAATCAATTTTATGAAAATATTTTTGAACTAGAATAAGTTATTGAAAAAATATATGTGCTTTTACTATTTTGAATTTGTATCTTCATAATTTTTACAATAAAATAGAGTCGTAGTTGATATGCAATTTATGTAAGCAATAACTAAAAAATAAAAAATTAGAATTGTTTTATAAACAAAAATATTTTTGTCAAATTGAAAAGCTAAAAAAAAAAGAAAATTTTATATACTCCTTTCATAGCCTTTTCAGAACAGTAATAGCCATAAAGTTTATACTTTATACTAAAAAATTATTATATTAATTAATTAATCAATAATTGCTTACCTTTGTAAGGGAAGTACAGTAAATTATGTATTAGGGTTTACATAGGTCCTGACCAGTGTTTAAAATAGAAATTTTAATTTACTGGTACATGCACCTGTTATATAAAAAATACTAGTTCAAAAAAAACCTGTATTAGTAGAAAATAATCATCAGTTCATTGGGGCACATAAATGCACGCACCAGTTACTTCAAAAAATTCCAGATCATGCACCATTTGTTGCACTGGCCCAATTTTAAAATACTGGTATATGCAATATAAAAAATGGTAGATCTGGATTTTTATCATACTATTTAATACACTGGTTCTGACTCTCCCAAGTGATAGGACTATTGACCAATCAAATTTCATAATATTTAAAAAAAACTCAAAACATCTTTGATCTGAAAATAAGCTACTCCACAATTGGCAAAAGTTACTACATAGTAAAGTCTAAATTTTACTAAGCAAATTGATTAAAATTACATAAGTAATCTTATTCAGTAGACAAATACATTTACTATAAAATTTTTATAAATATTGGAAAATTTTTTATTAATTGACTATTGATTTTTACATTCAACAGAAAAATTAAAATTTTTTAAAAAAATATATTCGCCCCACAATTAACAAACGTTGCTACATAGTAAAGTCTAAATTTAACTAAGTAAATCGATTAAAATCGTTTAGTTAACCTTATTCAGCAGGTCAACATACACTTACTACAAAATTTTCATAAGTATTGGAGACTTTTTATTAATTGACTTTTGATTTTTACATTTGACAGAAAAATTAAAATTCTTTAAAAAAATATTTACTTCAATATTATTGGCTATTTAGACTATATATATATATATAGGACATGATAAATGGAGACACCCCCCTTAGGAAATTATATGATTTACTGCACTTTCCTAATTTAATTAAGGTTCAAAATTTATAAATATTTTTAAAAAATTTAATTCAAGATAATAAATAATAAAGCCAAAATCATTATAAAAAGTCTTTTCTTTTTCATTATTTAATTTTATCTTGATTTTTTTTAAAATCTTTAATTAGAAAAAAATAAATAAAAATAAAGAATCCTTTGAAATTTTTACAAGAAAAAAACATTTCATTTATTTTTTGCACAATATTTTATATCAAAAATATAACTGGCTCAGATAAATTATGTAAAGAAAGCACTGTCTATTAAACTGAACTTGATGAGTTCGTAGAATATAGATTCAAAGCTTTTAAGTTTAATGAAACAATGTTAGTTAAAAAAATAGTTAAAGGAAGTATATCTTTGATTATTGGCAGATTCATATTTGTTGAAAAAATATTCAATATAACTAGAACAATTTAATTAAATTAAAAAATATATACTATAATAACACAATCCAATATAAAATCGTTAAAAATAACAAAATTCCTTTATTATATTTTTTTATTTTTTTGCCCTTTTTTAAAATGTTTTTTTTCATCTCTAATTATTTAACAAGGTTACAATTGAGCAGAATATTTTGCTCAATGTTCAAACAATTAATGATTTCATATCCATATATGATCTTCCTATATTTAGAATTTTTACAGCTACCATTCAAATTCAAGCACTCCAAAAAAAAGATATGCAGAGTTTCACCTCTAAAGCATACAATAGTGTAACCATTTGTGTAAATACAATTCCAAGGGCTACCATGCAAATATAGCTAAAGCTACCTATATTCTCAGTAGCAGGTAAACTTGTAGTATTAAAAAAACTGCGTGCATAATGTGCAATACAATTAAGTAGACCTACCCTAGCCATAGATCTTCAAAAACAGCAAAAGATAAAACACCTGTTAAAAGTAGAAAACTAGAAATAAAGAATTAAAAAAATGGTAGAAAAATTCGATTACCAACACAAAAAAAACAGTCAAGCAATAGAAGAAGAGAAACGAATGATCCACATGAAGAAAACTTATTTAGAGCAAACAGATTAAGATCTTTAGTTAATGAGCTAAAAGGTAAAAAAAAATTACAAATTAATAACAATTAAAACTCATATATTTATCACCTACAGGATCATAAACAAAAAATCTACAATAAACAAACAAATTTAACAAATAAATCTACAATAAAGAAACAAATTTAACAAATATTATGAGTTGATTTATATACTAGAGCTATAAATAAGCAAATAAAAAAAATTAATTAAAAATTAAAATTTACTAAACCCAATAATTTTTTTTAATTTTTTTTAAAAAAAGGAAATAGAGACGCAATAACTGAAACTCAAAATGATGATTAACATGAAATGCATGTTAATACGCAAAATAATAATCAAAACTACAAATTAAATTGAGCTTACATAGTCAAAAGTCTAACAATACATCTGCATACTCGTGTTGATGATTACAAATATAATTAGTATACTAATAATCAACATACTGATAAAGAAAATATGAATGATATAAATAGTCAAACAAGTACAAGAACCCTAAAAATCTAAAAAAGAAAATATTAAATTGATCATTTTTTCAAGAATATTATCATGCACCTTATTATCTGATTAAAAAAAATTATTATCTAATTTCTTTTTAATTTGCTGATTTTTTTACTTTATCTATCAGTTTTAATTAATTTATAAATTCAATAAAATCTGATTAAGCCTTTTTCAATGATTTTTTTTACGTAATAACAAATCACGAAATATATATATGACAAAAAAAAACCAACTTATCTTAAAGAATTTAGTAAAAGTTTTATTCACAATTAAATTTGATATACCTTAATCAAAAAAAATATTTACAAAGATTAATAAAGATGAATTTAAAAAAAACATAATTACTTTATACAAAAAATAAAAAATAAAAATAGTTAAATAAAAAGATTGATAAAAAAAATAAAATAAAATAAAATAAACAAATCAAATACACTCCTACCTTAGCTATTAAGTTTTAGATAAAAAAATAAATAACTTGAATTATTCAATTTGCCATTATTCTATTCACGAATATGAAAATATTAATTCTTCAAATTCTAATGAAAGAGCTTCAAGTGAAAATAATATTAAAATTTTCCATTCTTGTACTTACTATAATGAAATAAATTAACTTGAAATGTACAACCCAATAATGCCATTATACTCTAACCAATCTTTTAACTCTTTTTGGTTACTATATTGGAGACAATTTATGCATTAAAAAAGCTTCATCATAAATTTAAAACAAAAATATTGTACAACTATTTATACATTCCTTGCTGCTTCTGCTCTGCCTTGATGTATTAATTTGCAACTCAATAGGCCACATATAACTCTGACAAAGATTATACCTTAATTATAGCATTTCCAAATGTAGAGCTTCACCTTTGTCATTTTACTAATAAACTCTCTAAAGTAGCCATTTGCAAAAGTTGTAAAACTCCAAAAACCAGCCAATTTCTATCTATTTTACTAGATATACTCCAAGAGATAGACTTAATATCAATGAGATATAGAAAATACCCACTAAAGCATATAATATGTTTATTGGGTTGCACTTCTGGATTAATCCATATTCTATATATAGATTTTTATATACTGATTTTCTTTTAAGCAAAAATATGCACACACTATATTTGTATGCTAGCTTGGTTGAAGCCTTTTTAAACTAGAATAAACTAGCAAATTAGTACTATAACATGCTTCCTGTCATTTGCAACTGGCTAAAAAAAAATACACCAATATTTTGCTAGTACAATAATCTTCCAAATATCTTAATCCATTGCTAATAGCTACTTAACCAAATTCTCTACCAACTGCTAGGCAATCACAAGAAAATTTAAATTCAATTCCTTTGAAAAGTGAGTCAAGAATTCCTAAACTTCTAATACCAATAATGAGTTTTGCATAAGACATATAATGAAGACTAAGAATAGCAAAGACTTATAGCCAGTTTCATGAAGCTATTCTAAAAGATAAGTT
The DNA here is from genome assembly GCA_003550325.1 of Gigaspora rosea. NCBI lineage: Eukaryota > Fungi > Glomeromycota > Glomeromycetes > Diversisporales > Gigasporaceae > Gigaspora > Gigaspora rosea. The sequence goes on from QKWP01001068.1 coordinate 145,501, forward strand.
AGAATAATCCTTTATGAATCAATCCCACCAAGCTTTACTAGGCCCTTTATCACTAAAAGAATAATTGTGATTTTTTACAATTTCTATTTCACAATGATTCACACCCAACTTCATCAAACCAAACCCAAATAATATAAACTTGTAGAAATGAGAATCAGATATGCAACCTTAAATAATCTTAATTAAATAATTTTTAAGCTTTGCATTAGCAAAAATTAGAAATAAAAGACTTTTAAATATAGTAAAATTTTAGAATATATGCTATATAAATAATTTAAATTAGTGGGCAGTACCAATTTATCTAGTAAATAATCTTATTTTTCTGCATTATAATTTAATTTTTTTGGTGTAGTTGTGTAAGTTACACAGACAAATCCAAGGGACCAGAACAATTGAAACCCATTTGGCAAGTCCTGAGTAAGGAGGTAAGGAAGATCTTCCAACAGTACTACAGAAAACCGGAATTTCGACTGAAGACCGAAGAACCGGACAGAAAAAGCCCTATGGCAAGAGGGGACACCAACCTGGCCACCGGAGTTGTACCGGAGGAAAAGGACCTATGTTATAGAATTAGGTACCAAGGAGAGGGAGTCCATCAGGCATAAAGCTGGGCTGACCAATCCTTCTGGGCTAACTGGTTTGGTAGTTTGGGAGGGATCGGTAAAGGTTGGAGGAAGGGTTGGATGTGAGTACTAGAGATTGGAATGAACCTGCAAGGGCAGACGGAACTTACTGGCCAATGAGAAGTGGAAGCATAGAGGCGTGTATGTGTCAAGACCCAATGGAGCTCTGGGTGCACCCATATAGGAGTCTTAGGACGTTAAGAGGATTTGGGACCACCAATACGTGTATAGCTGGTACAAGTGCATGTAGTGGTGTGAAAGCCGGGTTAGCTGACTGCCTCATGATGCCATCCAACTATGCTTGGTACTGGAAGCCTTGGCTGGGTCAGCCGGGTGCGGCGAAACATGCCTGGATACCTCATTACCATAGCGGGGAGTACAGTCATTCGCTTATTTCTGAATTCAGAATGCTAAATCCTGGGTCCTGAAGTCGCAGGAAAATTGTTTAGTTGCGGCAGCATGCAGGCTTGAGATACTTATCCAATGTGGTAGAGGCAGCTGCATGGCTTGAGATACAAACTCCCAAAAAGTACACTTGTAAGGAATCTTGGGTGTACCAATTTGGAAGCACAAAGTGCTTACCTGGAATCACATACACCAAATTGGAAGTGACGATACTAGGAAATGTGGGTAAAGTGGCAGATATGTGAATACTAATCAGCAGCTGGGAAGGGATGTACAAAACCAGGCTGGCTATATGAATGGGAATATGGCAGGCTCTGGTAGGTTTAGGTCGTGAATAAATAGTCCAAGTCTCGGTACTTAAGTAGATAGTACAAAGATTGTAAGCAGTAATNGGTAGGTTTAGGTCGTGAATAAATAGTCCAAGTCTCGGTACTTAAGTAGATAGTACAAAGATTGTAAGCAGTAATGTGTAATGATCAATATACATTTGATAAAGTCCAGAGGCATGACCTCACCTTAACAACAAAAAAAAAAAATAAATAAATAATTTTTTAATAAATTATTGATTTTTGTTTCTTAGAAAAATATTTTATGGCCCAGTAATTAGAACTAAATAATTTTTGTACTATTTGATTCATTTATTGAGATGGATCGAATGGTATAAAAATCATTTGATTTGAATTAACAGATCATGACTTATAATAGATTTGTCACAATACACACATTTGCAGAATACTATTACTTATCTTATATTGTTAGGTTTATTTAGTACAATTAAAATTATTACTATTTTTAGTATTTATATATTTTTAAAATTTTCGAATAATCTTTAAAAAACAATTTTATATAATAAATTTTTTTAATTTTCAATAAAAATTGTAAATAAGATATTGCTGCTTTTTTAAAAAAAGTTATTAAAATTAACTTTTTTATATAGTTACTAATTTTTAATATATAAAATTTACTAAATAAATTTTTGCAAAATTTTGTAAAATATAAAAATTTTTTAAAAATTTAAAAACAAATTATAATCTATAAGTTTTTAAGTACAAGTTGCTATCTATTTAAAGAATTTATAAAAATTTTTTTAAAAATATAATTATTATATAAAATTAGCAGATAACCAGACTTTAAGATATATAAATCTAGTATAATATACTAGATTTAGTACAGGTAAATCCTATTCATTAATTTAAAAAAAAAATTCATCAAATTTAATTAAATTTTTGTTAAATTATTTCTGTTCAAAAAAATTCTATTGTAAAAAATTTACTTGATTTCTATTGACTTATTCTTATATATGGGAGCGGTCAATTAAAATACGGCTTATAGCATTTTTAGCAAAAATGAGTTAACAATACTATCAAATAAAGCATGCATTTGACTATATAATTTAGCATTTAAAGCATCAATTTGCATAATAAAATTTTTGTCGATGCCTATTTTTCTAAATGCCGTATATAATTAGAAGCAATCTAAAAATAGATTTTAGAAATTAGCTTGTTGATCCTTGCTGCATAGTCATAAAAAAGAACTTGTATGATTGGCTAATTCATGTAGATCAAACAGGTTCTACTAATAATAGTTCATCATTGTTGTTGTTACACTAAATTTAAAATGTGATTTTCTCAAAATGGAAAGAAAGCCATAAACCGTGTTTTAATTGACTGCGCCCCATATCTATTTTTAATATATTAACTAATCAAATTTAGAATATTTATTTAGCATAATAAAACAATTAAATTTTTGCAATTATTATTATATAGAAAAAATATTTAAAAATTAATTGCTTTTGATTTACTTATTCAATTTAGATAATTTAATAACCAAGGTAATTATTTTAATAAATAATTCTAATGAATTTAAAATTATTCGAATCTGATTATATAATAACAATTTTGTTAGAATTTTGTTATTAAATAGTAAATATAATACAAAACTCCAATAATTTTGTAAACATGTATTATATATATATTATACATATATAATTTTAGATTTATTAGTATTATCTTATTAAAGGAATTATTTTGATAGTTAAATCTTCTAAATTGGATTAGCAAATTATAAGTTATATAGCGACCCATCACTATGACAACCCATTACCATAGTGACTCTATATGATTGGTCAATCATTTTTTAGATTGGTGATTATATATAAACAATGTTTATTGCTTGATAATCATTGTTTTTGCTATTTTTTTTAGACTATTGTTTTCTTGATGTTGAAGTTGTTACTGTGTTAGCACCATTTTTATATGAAGATTTTTTTAGTTTCTTTTTTGTTTTTTTTTTACCTTTAATATATATATTTTTTTAGGTTTTTTTAGATATATTTCATTGTTGTAGTCACTTGGAGGTAAAGCAATAATATCATAAAGTTATAGAGCTGTAAGCTGTAATACTATAAAGCTATAAGCTATAATGCTATAAAGCCACAAGTTATAATATATTTTAAATTTTTTTTTTAATTTTAATCTTTTTATTTTAAATTTTTTTTTAATTTTGATCTTTTTATTTTAAATTTTTTTTAGCACTATAGTATTAGAAAATGTTGCTTTGTTCCTAGTTGATACTAGCTTTTATGAGAGTTATAATAAAATAAGTAATTAGGATCTAGTAGCAGGATTTTAAAAGCTGCTCTTGGCCAACTAGAGTTTTTTAGTACTGATTAGATGTGATAGTTTTTTTTAAATTTAATCATTTTATATTAAAATTTTTTTCTAATACTGCCATGGTATTAGAAAATGCCAAATGAAGTTCTTTTAGTACTGATTAGTACCAATTAGGTATGGTGTTTTTTTTTTTTTTGTTTTTTTTTATTTTTTTTAATTTTCTTTTTTTGTTTATAGAACTAGAAAAGGTTAAGATCAGGCAATAATTATATTAACAAAATTATTGAGACAGAAATTGCTAGACATATTCTATTAGAAAAAATTATTGTTGCAATGCTTTGAATTCCCAGTACCAATTAGATAGTTTTTTTTATTCTATAATCTTTTTAATTTTAAATTTTTTTCTTTTGATATAGTATCTAGAAAATGCCAACTAGGTATAAAATAGGACCAAGTTAGGTTTTTTTTTTTTAATTATCTTTTTAATTTTTTTTTATAGAACTGGAATATTTAAGATTGGGCAATAAATTAAATTATTGAAACAAAAATTGTTACTAGCAGTGTTCTACTAGAAAAAATAATTCTAGTAACAACTTTGAATTTCCAGTACCAACTAGGTGGTTTTTCAAAATGGAAAGCCCTAAAGTATTTTTTTGTTAATTTTTTTTAGTTATTAAAATTGCTATTGCTGGATTTGTTGCAAATTTAGTTGGGGTTTCTTGATTTTTTTATAGTTTTTTTCTTATAATGTAATATTATTGTAATATTATAATAAATTAAAATTGTGTATTGCTATTATTTTGGTTTGGATCACTTATTTTTAATAAAATTTTATTAAGTAATAAGTTGCCGATAAAAATCAGTTATGTGCTCACATGATCAATTGTTCAAAATTGGAATAGTGCATATTTGCAATAGTATAATCTGCACATAAATTTAATTTTATTACAAAAGCATATATGATAATATATTCACATATCAAAACTAATTTTGAATAATTAATAGAGCATAATTTGTGTATAAAATGGCTGACATTAAAGATAATATAATATCAGAACATTTCCAATCAGTAAGGCAAGACCAACTGAATTTTGTGTTTTATATTACTTTCCCTCTCTTCTGAAAGGGTGAGTGGCCCACAGCAGCAACAGAAATTACCTTAATCACTTTATAGTTTGGACATGAATAAATTTTGACAATTAGGACATAGTACTATAAAATTTTAAAAAGATCATTTTTCAAAAAAAATGTTTCAGAATTGTTCTATAACTATATAAAATTTTTTAAAATTTTCTATAGCTTTATGTATATTTATCTTAATTTTTTTACTATGGGAGAGAGATGGGACTCTAAGAATACTGAATCTAGTTGGTCTCGTCTAAACACAAAACATAAACATAGTAGTCAGTATTTCAAAAAGTATAGTAATTTATCTGGTAAGTTAATGATGGGTTCAGTAACTTATAATAAAGATTTATAAATTATGGTAATTTTACAACCCTGGTAATTGCATATTCTGCATATTTATACTTAATTTGCATAATTTGTAGCATAATTCTAACCAATTTATCATATAATTCAAATAAATCAAATTGTAAAGCAGGCAGAATTTGGGGTCTGTTATAGCAAAAAATGAGGCCCTCTAATTCAAAACAATCGATCATATCATCATATAATTGATTTTTATTAGTCAATCACAGGATCACTATAGTAATAGGTTACTATAAACTAATGCTCTTTTTAATAATATAAAATTAATTAATAAAAAATATGTTTTAACAACTATTATAAAATTTAGTTGAAAGTAGCAATATCATATAGAAGGAGTGAGAGCTAGCTTGCTAAAGTAAAGGAGTGGTTCTCACTTAGGCCAGTTACACAATATAGCCAGTACTTATCTACCTTTAGAGGAAGCACTGCTAACAAATCTAGTTAGTATATCTGCAATAATATATAATAGACTACTGAGAGTTGTTAAACAAAGCATTGAACCCTTTATTAGTAAATAGGTAATCTCAGAATATCAAGATTTAGGAAGTAACTACGAGATTATGATTATCTGGGCAAGGCCTCTGCACCTACTTGGAAGTATAGGATCAGCAATATGAGAGAAGCAGGAAATATAGTAAGTAGTTGAATGACAAGATAGAAAGTAGTCCAAAACCCAGATTGTACAGAAAATGGGTATAGAAAACTCTGATAGGTTTAGATCACAGATTGTCAAGAATGTTTGAGTCTGTAGCACTTAATATATAGTATAACATTGCATCACATAATATATACAAATATATATTTAATAAAAAGTTTTCAAGGCACTACTTTATCTTAAAAAAATATTTGTAACAACATATCATATATAATTAGCCAATAGTAATTAAAGTTAGAATTTGGGTTATACAAATTTATTTTTTAATTAGCTATATCAATATGCCAATACAAATAAGTGTGTAACTATTGTTATAATTAGATATATTTTTAATTTTTTAATAATTTTAATTTTTTTAAAGTATATAGACCTTTATAGTAAAAAGAACTAATACTAGTTTATATAAGATTTTGTAAAAATCAAGTTTATTTGTTTAGACTAATCTTGATTGATCAAAATTTTGTAATTTGATTGGTCAGTTATATCAGGTAATCCCATGATATACAAAGCTTCCAAGAAATTTTTTTAAATATCTCAAATTTTTATTAAGCAAATCAACTTCCATTTATAATTGAAAAATGTAGCCTGATTGAAATTTATCTAAATATAACAAAACTCAATTTTTATTTTTGGGCAGTATCAGCCTTTCTATTGCAAAGGCCCTATATTCTCTCTAAATGCAGATCAAAGTACTAGTCCCAGAGGCATGCACTTAGAAAAAGTTTGCTATATTTTTTCAATTTTATGTTATATCTAATACTACAATATAACTGGTCTATCAGATAGTCTTATTACAAACATATGTACATTACTAAATTATATAAAAATCTATTATAAAATTAAAAAATTTTTATTGAATTTTATTGAGTAATTATCAAAATATTTGATTTAAAACTTAAAAGCTTTGTTGCAGCTTGACTCCTAAACTATATCTTAAATTTAAATAAAAATATATTGATACTGGTCTATTAAAATTTAATAAAAAATTTTTATTTTAATTTTCAAATTCATAGATTTAAAATAAAATTTTTTTTACCAAATTCCAATATTCCAATAGGAGGTTGTCAAGTTATCTTTATTTAAAAATAAGTTATAGTTTAAAATATTAAATTATAGCAAAATTTTTTAAATTTTAAATAATATCTTGACAATTACATAATAGAATTTAATAAATTTTTTTGTTTTAATTCTATAATGTTGTAAAATTAAAATAACCAATTTTATCAAATTTGGTCAATAGTTATTGAGAAATTCTTGTTTAGTTTAAAAAATTTGATTTGGACTTGTTTTTTCTAAGATGATCAGCAATTGTTAAACTTGATGTAAATATTTCTCAACTCCTACCAGACCAATTTTAATAATTTTTTATTTTTATATAAGATTAAAAAAATTATTGAATTTGACCTAGTAGTCATTGAGAAACCATCACATGAAGTTTTAAAAAAATTAATGCAGATCACGGGACCAATATTGTCCAATCAGTGATAGGAAGATTATCACACATTCAGCAATAGGGGGTAAATTAGTAAATCCTATTATAAATAAATATATATATATAACATAGAAGATATTGCTTTATACCAATATCTGGCAAACAAATTAGAATCACTGGACACTAACAAATATCTAGCACTTGATATTATTTCACTTGGGAATTTTGTAACCTTAAGAAATACTACGACACAGCAAAATTTGACACGATTACTAGACACAACAACAACAACAAAAAAAATACTATGCGTGACTAAAAATAATCCAACGATTCAGAAACAAGCAATAGAACAAGCAAAAATTGCATTTGTAACAAAACAAATTGCAAAGCTAAAGGCTGTTCATATCGTAAAAGTAATATTTGTCGTACCAGACGTTGTGGATGTGTATTATGAGGCAATAATCACTAATGTGAACTAACTTTAAAATTGTCAATGGGTTATTGTTTTTAAATAATTATGTTTGTCGTTTTTTCATTCAATGACTTTATTGTACAAATTTGTATAATTTTACATGTAGCATTAAAATATAATAATAACGTATTATAAATGATAAACTATAGATGCAGACTTATTTATGTCATTAGTTACGTCTCAATAGTGATTTATTTTATAAACTGATGTTTATATAGGGCGTAACTTTACATGGGTGTCTAAATTAGAGGTTGTACCCGAAATAAATTTCAAATTCCGGATAATCCGCCCGTTTACCAGATTATTACCAGGTCACAAACCGGATTGTTTTGAAAAATCTGGGTTACTCGGGTGACCCAGTTGACCCAGTTTGTTTGATTGGCTAATGCAAAATTGAGGTAGCTCTTAAGGGTATGTAATTTTTTTAGGTGTGTACCCGTTAAAAAATTTAAGCTCCGGGTTACTCACCGTTTACAACATTATAAAATGGGTCATCTTGATAATCTGGGTAACCCAGTTTTTTTTTGATTGATTGATACAAAATCATAAATTCTCTTATATGCATTTTTTTAAAAAACTATGTATAATGATAATGGTAACTGATAAATTTATTTAATTTTTATGTATAAACTTTAATATATAAGTTTAACCGGCCTAAAATTCATTCAGCAAATTTTACAGGTGCTCCGAGAATTATGATAATAGCTGTAACATAATCAGTTTATTCTCCAATGGCTAGAGGCTGTCAGAAAATAAACTGGGTTTAAATAATAAAATTTAAAATGACCTCACTCCCAACGGACATATGTACTGTACATATATTTGTATGTCACATTATCATGCTTATGGATAATAAATCCGGGTTACCCGGTTAATGATAGCTATGACCCGGTTGACAGGTGTTAACCGGGTTACCCGGGTAACGCTTATACGGGTACAAGCTCTAGTCGAAATTACTCCTCTTAATAAAAATTATTTCGATATTTAGTCTGTCGAAATTAATTTTCCTTAGTGGCGAAATTAATTTTCTTATTGTCGAAAATTTTTAATGAAATTATTTGCATTCTTTATGTCAAAATACATTAGATAGTATAGTTACTTTGTGGAATTCATATAAACAAACTAGCAATGTCGAAATGTTTGGCGAAAGTGCTTTTTTTAAAAAATCATTTAGACACCCATGTATAGGCATAACTAAGTGATGTCATAAGTCTGCTCTATATGACAAACCATACCGATCATTATATAATATATGTCAAATGCCAATTCCAAAATGAACATGTGTCAATTCTGAACATAAATTCTAAAGCGAGGTATAACATATAAATAAAGTATCAATCTTAGTTAAAATCAACATCAAATGTTAAACGGAGTCTTTTTTACTCATCAATGCATGATTGTATCTGTGATCACATATTTTTACAGGTTGAGGCATCGAACTACGTGGCCGGATGATTTTGCCGGTGATTATCAGATTAGCTGATAATTCGGGTAAGATAGTGGTAGCTGATCTATCATAGTAGCATATGCTTGATCGACGTTAAGATAGTCTTTAATTGTTCAGATTTTCAGTTGGCATAAGATATTCTTCTTGTCTCAGGTTTCATGTACTGTATATCTGTATACATTATTTTGAATTTTACTGTATTCAGTTAGTGCGTTATGCCTTATTTCTTCTAATGTCGGAAGGCAGTTTACTTTTTCTGCTACTTTATTTCTATCTTGAAAATCGAATATTTGTAGGTATTTTCTTCCGTAATAGTTATTAAGATACTTATTAACTCTGGTAAGTCTTCCTCTTAATCTGTTTATTTCGATGTTACACCTTTCTTGTATTTTTCAATAGCAATTATTTCTTTTGTCGTTACTTTTTCTGTCTTCTTTTTAAAGGTATTAAATTCTTTTTCCGTTAATGGTGATATACCATTTTCTTCTTGCTTGCCAAGTGATTCTATTTCACAGTAATTGAAATATTTTCCAATTTCTTGAAATATGAAGTCTTGGTTCTTTTGTAGCATGGGTATCAGGTTCATGAATATGACTTCCTGAAATGTATGCCATGTCCAGTCAGATGATTTATCTGGCTCCGTTGCTATTGGTTCTTGTATCCAATCCCATGAATATATAAATATCGAGAGTGTAACATTATATGTCGCATCTTGAATGTTACATCTTCGAGCGGTCCATTCAAGTTGTGATGGTACTGTTTCACTCCAAATCTTCTGTAATTTTTCTTCTTCAAGAATTATTCCTGATTCTTCAAGTGTTTCACGCATTGCAGCATCTTCTTTTGTTTCTAAAATTTTATGTCCATTGTTATCGGTATAGACTTCTACCTTTTTTCCGGTACCTTGCATCATATTGAAATATGGTTTATCGGGATGTATTCTTTGTGATAAAATAATTTGTATTCCTTTTTTTGGATCTCTTTTGAATATAACGACTTGTACTAATCGCCTGTCTTTTAATTGGTTATTCCTTCTACAATATGTACAATTGTTGTAGAAAGTCATTTCGTAGGTTTCAGTGAGTCCTCTATATTCAAAGATAGGTCGGTATTGTCTGCATCTTGAACATTGTCGTGTTCTTTCATTGATTTCGATTTCCATTTTTGGATTTGAAGTTCCTTTGCTTTTCGTATTAAGTATTGTCCTTTATATGCTCCAGATTCTTGTTTCTTTTTGAAATGCTCTTCAAAATAAGGTTTTCTTTTGTTTCTGCAATCTGCACACTTGGTACGTATTCCTCTTTGTCCTAATCCAAATTGTGAGTACTTTTTGTATTCTCTACAATTTGCGCACTTATATATTTTTGTAGCGTGATCAGGGTTTTCTTGTATGAACTTTTCAAGTTTCTTTATTCTTTTCTCAGTAGCTTTCTTTTGGTGATATAATTTCCTTTGTTCTTTTGCTCTAGGGGTATTAAGGTGTAATCTACCCTTGTTACAACACTTATATAGTTTTTTAGTTCTTTTATTTATATCAAAGTTATTTGTTTCTTTATATACTGCACAATTGGTACAGCGTGGCATTTAAGCTATAATGGTTTGAACTTTTCCTTTGATGTAAATATATTCGTGCCAAATATCTATTTTAATAAATATTTCATCTTCAAGTAAATTATCAAATAGTATGATAACGTAATAATAATTTCCAATAAATGGTTGGTTATTGGTATCCTTATAGATATTTATTTTGATACTAGGTGTTCCTTGGTGTGCTATTATTTGTAAAGGATCTTTATCTGAAATAGTAACACAGTAGTATGCTTCTTCTTTAATTTCTTCTTTTAGTAAGCCGTAAGGGTGTAATGCCTTTTCTGCTTGAGTAGTAAATAATGATGTTGTTATTTTGTGAGGTGGTATGTCTGTTGAGAATACCCGTAATATTACTTTTCCAAATATATATCTATCTGGTATTACAGATATTTGAGCTGTTATTTGTGATTTAAGTACTAAAATGATATCTGTATCTTTTGGTAGATGCGTAAATATTTGATATATTGTATTGTTGAGATGTTGTAAATATAACGTTTTATACTTTGTTGATATTGAACTGTATTCAGTTTTTGGTACTACTTTTATTTCAGTAGGTTCTTCTTTATAAATTGGTGTATAGTTGAAAGTACTATCTTCTGGTATTTGTCCCGTTCTGTAAATGCTCATTGAAATGTAATTCTTCGTCTTCTGGATTGATTATATCTCTACCTTGTACAAAATTAGCTCCTTCATTAGTTAAGATTCCCTGTAAGGAATTTGCTCCGTGTACAATTATTTGTGTTATGAAGTATGGTATAAGTCTTTCTTTGGTTGCACTAATAAGTTTCCACTTAATTGATCCTATTTGTTGGTAAGTTGCAGTTAATAGATTAATATATTCAGTTTGCCTTTGTTGTTGTTCGTGAACAAATATAGCAGTATCGTTTGGTATTAAACCATTGACTTCGAGTGCTTGTTGTAATACTACTAGTGTTTGTTCTAGTCTATGGTTACTTGTTGGTGAACAATGTGAGATTAGTTCTTTAATAGTAACTTCAATATCAAGTTGTACTTCTTCAATTGGTATTTGTATAAGGATTTCTTCAGTAGGTTTAATATATTTCCTAAGGGTATTTCTGAGTCTTGGTATAAAATTCTACTGATAGTTAAATTTAGCGTTTTCAGGTGTAATACTTTCTTTTAGCTGCTTTGGAATTTTTGCTATTAATTTCTTTTTGTATTTTTTGTTAGAATTTCTTTTCCTGCTTCGCTTAAACATTTAAGCAATTTTATTAGAAAAATGTCGATTCTGCCCCCTCTTGAGGTTATACTAAAGCCTTCTTTAGTTAAATATGGATATTATAATCCAGTTGTTTTGCTCTAACTCCTCATAAAGTTTCCTGGAGTTGTATTCCTGTATTATTTCGGTATAAATTGTTTAATAAGGTTACTGTTTCTTGTACCGCAATGGTATTATTAATTCTATTTCGGTTTGCAAATATTGCTGTGCTAGTTTGTATTGCTACAATAGCTGCTTGATTTATTAGTCCTGAGCCATTTAATGGTACATTGTCTTGAGTTCTATGTTGTCTTCCAATATTTTCTTCAAGTGTTAGTAATCCTATTTCAGTGCTTCTCAAGTATTCAAGGATTAATCTTTGTTGTCTGGCTCTATTGGCTATTAAATTTTGCTGTTGCCCTCGTATTTGTGCGTGGTTTGGAACTCGTCTCGCTTGTGGGTATGAGTTATTTCTTTGTGGATTTCTTGGTTGTTGACTCATCTAATATTGTGTTCAAAAGGCTCCGGTCCTCTCTTTCAATATTTAAATGAGTTTTCACTAGGTATATTCTGTTTCTCACAATTAATACAAGTGGTGTTGATTTTGGTACAGCGTATGTGTTTAGCTCTACAATAGTTGCAAGATTTAGTAGCTCTTTTATGGTACTTATGAAATCGTTGCGACTTCATGCTGCTTTATGAGGATTTTATCCATGTTTAAATAAGTTTTTAATTCATAGGGGGGATTGTGATTTCAAATATTCATGTGATTGGCTTCTATCGGATTAAAATTCGTATATATTGTAAATCGTGGTTGTCTAGGCCACTTATAGTAATTATCATTTTTAGTGTGGGTGCTCATCCATGTATCCTTAAGGTGTTGGACTATTCGTATGATCATTGATTCATTTATGCGTATGTCTTTATGGTGCATGTTCCTAATAGTGGTTTGGACATACTGGTACATTCTGGTATCCATAGGTTGGAATCCATAAAGATAATGGGTGTTATACCCTATCTTCTCTTCATATGTACAAAAGTAATGTTGGAAAGAATCACATTTAAAATGCTTCTTCCAGCCTTGCTTCTTGCAAAGGTAGCATTCTACTAGTTGGTTTTTTCCAATTCCTTTGGCATATTGAGCACTTCTTTCATCTGTAATAGGTAATTTTTCAGTATAATTCCTATAACAGATTTCGCATACAAGAGTTTTGTCGAAATATCTTTCATTATAACTTCTTGGTTCTACCCTTTGTTCAACGTATGATCATCATGTTAGTACATGAAATTATGATCGTTAAGGAGTCTTAACGATTGTGATGATCATACATTTTGTACAGAAATGATCGTTAAGAACCTTAAACGATTGTGATGATCGTTACGTCAGTGAACTGAAACTTTCGTTAAGAATCTTAACGATTGTGCACGTCAAAGCACGAAAATTATGATTATGATCGTTAAGAATCTTAACGATTATGCATGTCAGTGCACGAAAATTATGATCGTTAAGAATCTTAACGATTGTGCACGTTAGTGCACGAAATTTATGATCGTTAAGAATCTTAACGATTGTCACGTTAGTGCACGGAAATTATGTGATCATTAAGATTAATACACGTCAATAAATGGTTATAATACTATGCACGATAGTGCACGGATTTCAATATTTCGTGTGATAACGTGTATTAAATTTTTTGGATGATCAGTTTCCGTGCAGTTTCCGTGCAGTGATTATGAAACCCGTGCTTACCCGCATACAATTTCGTATTTTTACATGCATTCCCGTGTATCGAGTTTTCATAGGGCTGCTGACCCAAATTTCTTATTTCACATTATGCAAACGAAAAATTAACCTTGCTTGGGCTTAAATATAAAATGAGTATATTAATTTATGGGATATTAAAAAAAAAAAAATCCGATCCACCGACCGGAATTTCGAAACACCAGACAAAAAACGAAAAATTAACTTTACGTGGCTTTATAATCAAAGTAATATTTTAGAATGCTAAATAAGCTGTCAAAAAAATAACTGTTATAAAATATTTTATTATTAAATGTGAAATGATTTGTCAGAGATTATTTGAGAATTTGGAAAAAGTTTTATCAGAAGAATTGTTGTAAAGAACTGTATTAAAATCATTATTACTAAATCAATTACAACTTATCACTCATGTGATTATTGATACTTTCGAGATTTAATTGCAATGTACATCGTAGAAACGCAAGCGCATTATTTCAAAAAACATCGCATCGTCGCATAAAACAAAAACTACAATCCATATTTTATAATACAGTACAGTATTTAGAACAATTTATAAGAAATCTTTTTATTTATAAATTTTTAAAAAGCCGACTTGACTTAATACAGAACTATCGTTTGCGATGATGTACATTTATATTTTACTATTTGTATATGCCTCTTTCAATCGTCAGCAGAAACCTTAAAGAAAAATATAGTGTAAAGCATTACGATTACGAACACCATAAGGTAATAACAATTTTTTTTTCTTTGTTTCATATGAACTCTAGCCGTCAAATCTAAAATAGCTGATCAGATCGTTGCATATTCATGTATTGATTTATCGTGATTCTATCTATATGTTTCACTTGAAGATGTAAAAATTAAGAATGAAAATACATATATATCAGATATATACATATATAAAATTATCCAACTGCAGTTACAGTAGATATACCAATCGTTTTTTTCACTCACTCCTAACTAAATATTCGGTTTGTCTTAGCGACGGAATCAAAAGACACGGTTGTCACATGATATTACATAAATATTTATAGTAGGGATGCGAGTTATACATATACCGTATTATACTATTGGTATAATACCAGTATAATACCAGTATTATGCACATAGGATAGGTATACTGTAATACCAATAATAGAAATGAGGTAGCAATTCCGAGAATAATTTTGAACCATATTAAGCTGAGATCATATAATGGTGGTTATACCATAGTATACAGTATTATACTTTGTATATAATACAGTTTCTAATACTTCAAATGGATCTTTATAATTTCACCGACAACCATTTCAAAGATATCTTAGTTCATAAACAATTAATTCACAAATAAGTTTATTTTGCAGAAAATTATTCACAGGCAAATTCAACCTTTCTAACTATAACATGATTCTAACCATAACCTTAATAGTAATAAGTAGAATAATTTTGTCGGTAAATGAGCTATCGGTATGATTAGTCTGTAGAATAATCTTGTTTATATGAGATAAGATACATATCAATGAAATGACTGTCTAGGAGTGAGCGGCACCTACTTGATTTGTATAAAAAGAGAAGTTAATAACCCCCTAAAATTTTATATAAAAATGGAAAAAATGTCACAAACCTAATAGAATTATACAGATCGTTATTGTTATGTAACATTACATACATAATGCAGATACTTGTTTAGAAAAGCTTCTAAAAATATCCTGGAACTAAAAAATCTTTACATTTACGTTATGAAGACTTCCTTTATTTGTAAATTCAAGAAATAAAAGCCATACTTCTGAAAAATAATAAATATCGTGAGAAAACACTTCACGCATAAGTACTGTATAAAAAATAAATATATTTAAAATCATTAAATTCTTTAAAAAAAAAAAAAATTTTATAAAACAAAATTCGCTATTCCACTATCATTACATAAATAAGAATGGATTCAAATTCGAGTATAATTAATTTTATAATCCCGATCGACAGATCAAATACGATCGTCTCTGATATAAATAATCCAGGACAAAATAAACGTAGGAATAGTAGATTACTAGCTTACAGTCGGCAACTGCTAGAGGAAGAAAATGATGATGATGAATTTTGTGCGCTTGTCAACATTTATCGTGAACATAAAAGACATTTAGAACAAGATAAAAAAGCTCGTACACAACTGGATATTCAAACACTAGATAATGAGCTTTACGAGCCTGTTCAAAATACTTTTCAGCGTAACTCAACGTCTTCTTTATCTAGTGATGGTGATACGGATTCTTTTTTGTCCTGTAGCAATAGTAAAGGAATTAATCCTTATAACGGTACTGTCATAGATGGTATATGGAATTATAACTGTCAAAATAGTTTTGAAGGTGTTTGTTACTAAAATTCTTTCTTATACCGAATTATGTAATTAAATTCGGTTATTGATTAGAATGAACATTTATTATAATGAATATATTGTAACTATAAATTTTTAACATATCAGATATAATATTTTGCCTAGAATGATGTAAAAAAAATTTTACTTGTGAAAATTTAGATTTTTGTAAATGTCAAACATAAATAATAAATAGAAATAAAAATATATTATCTTATACAAATTTCACATTACATAGTATCCTTAAAACTGATGTTTAAAGATTCTCTTTTAGTTTTCTTTCTAAAGCGTAGAATTTGTCAGGTTATTTAATATTCATATGGTACTAAATCATTATTAAATAAAATTAGAGCCTTTTTTACTTTTTTGCCAATTTTAACCATTATAAAACCAGATCCGACTTACCCGTACAGCAGTACCTCATTGAAAAAGTATCACAGTACTAATTAAATAGTTAATCAAATGAGTTTTGGTATTCATTTACGTACGTACGTTCGTATGTACGTGTTTGCTCAAATGACCAATGATAAGGTTAGATGCAAAATTTACTCGTTTCAAAAAAAAAAAAAAAAAAACTTGATTATCTCAACAGTCCATCTATGGACGGCATTTTATATATTACAGTATTAGCAAAAAAATTCTTACCAAAACTTGATTATCTCAACTGTCCATCTATGAACGACATTTTATATATTAACAAAAAATTTTTTTACCAAAATTATGCTTGCCACTACTTCGGCTCTGACTCAAATCGGATTGATGCATCAGCTTGTTTCGTTATATATTACGTTAATACCCGAGTCAATGATCCATCACATGAGTAATACTCTTTTAAGTACAATACATATACTACCCGGGATATTATTCTATTTGACCTGGTTTTGTTGAATAAGACCGGGGTACGTACTCTGTGCATCGCTGTACAATGCATGGAACAAACTATTATTATATTGCACAACAGAAGTTCGTATCAATCTTTAAACTAATTTTGTGCATTTCATGTTTATGATTAATAAAAAATATTATTAGAGATTTGAACTTTTACAATTATGCAACTTTATTTTTTAAAAAATTTTATTTATATCCAAATTATGATTCAAAATGCAAAAATTATTAATAAAAATTAACAATATGTTAATTAAAGCTTATATCCAAATATATAGTATTTATAATCCTTTTATTGTTATTTTAAACATATTAAAGCTTTTTTTTGATTGACTTAATATATGAAGCAAATATTTTAATTGAAACTCTTTGTGGTTATAAAAAATAAATAAAAGATACCACATTCATCCAAAAATAGGCACTCCCGAGATAGGCCCTGTATATTTCAGATATACCCGAAAGTAAGCACACTCTTTTATTAATATCTAAATAATTAAGTTCATGTATGCCATCATATACAAGCGCATAATACAGTAAATAAAAAAAAAACTTTAATCAAAAAAAATTTTTTGAATATATGCATTAGCTTAATTAATCAGCAAAGTAGTTACAAATAGATCATTGCGCATTTAAAAAACTTTATCAGAAATCTTACTGATCTTATAAGTCTATAAGTCTTTGCTTTCTATATGTTAATGTATATTGGACAATTATAGACGATTGTCTGTATAATTCATATACGTATGTTGCGGAATCGATCATTTTCTAACTCTCTCATTACTTTGACAGGTTAATATAAATCATCTGAACTAAGTCTATTTAAACTATTGTTATCAAAACAAATTTTTTTTTTATAAGTGTTGTATAGGTTTTGTACTGTATATCTATAACCTTTCCATTATATAGTAATTTACTTCATAAAAGTTAACTAACCAAAGGTTAAGCAAAAGAATTAATGTATATGAATTATGTTAAGTGATGCTAATATCTCTACCCATGATTATTATCATTTTGCCATTCTCAGCATTATTCCTTAAACCATCTAGCAGGCAAATTTGCTCACTTAAATAATTTTTAAAATTTTTTTTAAATTTAAAATTTATTTAAAAAAGCTTGACCCGCATTTTTGAATAAAATTAAAGACATTTCTTTTATAAATAATATACTGTATTTAATTTTATTATTCTATCTTTAATTTTCTATCTTTAATTTTGATAAGATATTATACTTTTAATAAAACTTATTTTTGATTTTACTATTAAAATTTTATACATTTCTAAAGAGAAATTTTTAGTTACTATTAAATATAGTTTAAATTTTGCTTAATAAATTATAAAATCAGTAACAATAAAGTAATTCAATTTTAAATTTTCTACAATTTTGTATTAAGGCAATAGAGTTAAATCTTAAATTTATTAAGCAAAATTAGAAAAAAAATTTTTTTAAAATTAAATTTTTTTTCTAACCAACCTCAAATTTTTTATAAGTATTAACCAAATTAAAATAAAATTTAAATAGCATTAAAAAAACTATATAATATTTTTAGCAAATTGTTTAATTTAGCAGGTTGTGATATTACAGGTTAATATTTAAAAAAAATTAATATCATTATTAGTTAAGGTTAGGGTTCAAACTAGTATTAAAATTATGATTAGCAGGTATGTATATATGCAAAATTAAGTGCTAAAAATTTTTAATTAGAATCCCAAGACTAGTTTACATAATGAAATTTTATGATATTTAAAATTTTGATTTTTTTAATGTTTTCTAATTTTTGTTCATTTTTATTATACAAGATCCTGTGATTTAATTGCCAATCATTTTAATCTGTAATATAGCAATCTGCAATATTTAATATTACTCTATTTTTATTTTTTAAAAAAATAGATTAGATATAAATTTATAAAATTTTATTAGCCAAATTTGCTTGCTAAAACATAAGTACAGTCAAACCCCTCTATAATCACCAAGTTGGTTACACATCAATATGGTGATTATATTTAAATGTGATTATAACTTTAAACCTCTATATAGTCACAGTTATATTAACATTTTTATAAAGTGATTATAAAAATTTATAATAAAAAAACTATTACAAATCATTAAATAGAATATTTATTAACCAAAATATACCATACTGCAATTATTATTTTATTATTTTTTTACCAATAAGACTTAAATTAATAATACTAAGGGAAGTGCAGTAAATTACGTAATTAGATAGGACTATTGACCAATCAAAATTTATCTTTTATAATATTAAAAAAACTCAAAAATTTCTTTAACCCTAAGATCGATTACAGTAGCTACATAGTAAAGTCTAAATTTTACTATGTGAATCGATTAAAGTCGCTTAAGTAAACTTGTTCAGGTGATCAAAATACACATACGCTAAAATTTTTATCAATATTGATGAACTTTTTATTATTTGACTTTTTGATTTTACGCTTGACGAAAAAATTAAAATTTTTTAAAAAAATATATTCGATGAACGTAAAAATTAAAAGTTAAATAATAAAACTTTATCAATTTTAATAGAAATTTCAGAATATGTGTATTTGATGTTCCAAACAAGTTTACTTAATCGATATTTATCGATTGACATAGTAAAATTTAGACTTTACTATGTAGCAACTTTCTACGAATTTTAATTATAATAAATACTTAGCTATTTTACTATATATATATATAGGACGTGATAAAGTGGGACCCCTCCTCCTTCTAATAAATTATATGATTTAAAAAATTGGTGATTATAAAGAGGTATATTCTTAATAAAATTGATAAAAAAATCAAAATTTTTTGGTGATAGTGATTATGAGTGATTTGTGACTATATTGAGGTTTTTTACTATATTTAAGTCCGTTGCACAATATTGGGTGCTTATATAGAGGTGTGACTATATAGACTGTGATTATAGAGGGGTCAGACTGTATAATTATTATTACTATAAAGTACTAATTACAAGATCTCCCAAATAGTAGATCTATCATAAATTAGATCCAGACATGAATCACAAAATCTACATTAATCAAATATGGGTTTTTAAATAGTTGGAAAAGATTAAAGAAGAGTTAACCCAGTGATTATTATAATTTATTACCCTCAATATAATCACATAGTAATTTTGATTGGCCAAAAAAAAACTAATATCAGGTAATAAATTGATAATCTTTTGGTATAATATACAATTGGTATTTAATGAGAAAAAGCTACAAATACAACACCCATGTAATATATGGACACAATATGGCCAGAGTTAGAGTTAGGTTAGCATGTATTTTAGTAATGCTATGTTCATGTAGCTTTTGTTTTAAATTTGCATACTAAAAAGTTCTGGTCATATGATTATCAATAAGTTTATTTAGATTAGGGTTAGCATTAGAGTCTATGTTAAGGTTTGGGGTTAGTATTCTATATAATAAAATTGATTAAGAAATATTTTTGGTTAGTGCACAGAAGGTTATTTCTTATAAAAAATAAACAATTTCTTTTAATTTTTTTTAGAACTAACATTTGTTTTGAATTTGCAGATCATCATATGACCAGAGCTTTTTTTGCTATGGCTAAATAGTTTTTGTATATATTTTTTTGCATTCATGCCAATAAAAATTTTTGATTTATAATACTAGTACTGTATTTCTTAAAAATAAGTTACTTTTAATTTTGTTATTTACTGATTATTATAATACATTAGTGTAAAAGCATAAAGCATTTCTTTACAATTGATTAAGTGACTAAACTAGGGTTATAGTGTTACAAGCGACTATAGCCTTCTATATAGTACTTGCAACACAGCACACAGCGACAGGGATCTTGTAAGGGTCAGAGAAGATATGAAGCGGTGTGGAAGTGGAATATTACTTCACTAGAGCGGTTCAGTGTATATTTATTAATTAACAAGAGTATTATTTATTTAGCAAAGATATATTTTATTAATTTAGATAATAATATTCAAGAGATACAATTATTTAAGTATTGGAGGGAGGAGAAAGGGAAGTCTGAGTCTAAG